>NW_021038393.1:0-11449 GCF_004153795.1 Camellia sinensis | reverse complement strand
GTTGGACCTTAAAAAGTCGCACCCAAAAGTGTGGCCCAATCTTTCAAAAGGCGTGCCATCAAAAGACGTGCCCAATCCATAAAAAGGCGTGCCAGATATGAATGGCGAGGCACGTGAGTGCCTTGGCTGGCGCGCCCGTTTGTCGCTCTGGCGTCAAGTGGCGCGCGAACGCTGGGCTCCTGCATTTAACTCAAGACGGAGGCCTTTTGAGGGGCTGAGGCTGAGGCAGAAGCTGAGACAGAAAAAACTGAGAGAAAACTCTGAAAAATTCTTCCTTTGCTGAGAGAGAAATCTGTAATACGCTGTAACACTCTGTTGCCCAGAAAAATGGATTCGTCTTCCGTGGGGTGCTCAACTCTCTTTCCTGACCTCAATGAGTCAACAAGAGAGAGAAATGGTGCGGTGGCAGTGAACCTCAACCAAACACCTCTGTGTTTTGCTCGTTGAACTTTCCGATGCGGTCGGTGGAGCAAAAAATGCGGTGCAAACTGATATTGAGGCCAATCAGTATACTCTGAAGTCATGTGTGGAAACCATGACTGCGGTCACAAACTTGTCGCAGCGGCTTCAGAGCAGGACAAATGAGAGTGCAGCAGTTAAACTCCCAGCTGGCTCTGCTCCAACGCATGTATAAGGATGCGCGAGCAGAGATAAGTGTTGCTAAAGGCGAAATAAGAGGCTGAAGCGGAAGGCCACCGTGATGTTCCGTTTTGGAGTCCGCCATATGCTTGCAGTGGAGGAGCAGGAGTAGTGATCATGCCCAGTTGGAGTGGGAAATACGGAGGCAACCCGGCAAGGGCGCCCAGGAACGGAGCAAGAAAGAAAAGACCGGCGGCAGAAGTAAGAAGGGATAAAAAAAAAAGTTCCCGCGCTGTGGGTGGGTGTTTTGTGTAGTGATGTTTTTTTTTTTTTTTTTTTTTTTTTTGTGATAAAGTGTGATCGGGGTGATCCCGGAGTGGAAGAAAATGACAAGTTTGTGGAATGAAAACCGAGTTGTTTTTTTTTTTTTTTTTTTTTAAATTTTTTTTTGGAATAAAATCAGCCATTCATTCAGTAATGCAGTTGCTAAAGAGAAATTTAAAAGAGAGTGGTGGAATTTAAAGAAATGATGGTGAAGAAATATAATGTGGATATTTAAAAGAGTGTAAAGTAATTTGAAAAAAAAAATAAAATAAAATAAAAAATAAAATAAAAATAATTGATTTTAAAAATCAAACGTGATAGGAGGAGAGAGAGGGTGACAAGCCCATGTTGATAAAGTGGAGAGAGAGCTGGGTAAGCATATGAGCATGTTTTGTGCTGTTGGAGATTGGTTTAAAAATAAAAAAAGGGATATGAGTGTGCAAAAGGTGGTGGATGATAGGTTGAAAAGTAGACATATGGTTGGTGTCCTTGAGTAGAGAGAGAGAGCTCCCGGCGGCTTCGAATTATGCAGGCGTCTTACTTCACATACATCAGAGTAATTGCGCTGCCTGATAGATATAATCACAAATAATCACAATTTATAAGACAGCTTTCTTGCTTTTTCAACTGTGCAGGAACAGAACAAACAAACACCATTCCATCCATAGCAGATCTCAGATCCAGAGTGCCCAACTCATTCCAGATCCGAATGTTGGTCGTGCTCTCAGTCTCGGTAGGCTCACCACGGAATCCACCGGAGAACTCAAATCCGAGCCAAAACCCATATGGAAACTCGTGGGAAAACAAAACCCAGAATCGACCTCGTCTGTGTTTGGTTTTCATTGGTGTAGGAGTAGACCCTTTTGGGTTGCTGCTTTTTTAAGATTCAATTATAGCCTGCCCAGTAGTGCGTTGCTGGCTGTTCAGGGCCCCCAAAGCCCCTTAAAACCCCCAAATCTAGGGGAGAGAAAGAAAGGGGAAAGAGAGAGAATGATGCAGCAGAGAGATGGTGGAATGAGTCTTTGTGTAAAATGAGAAGAGAGTGAGCTGGTCGAAGTGGGCACCGCAGAGAGAGATTCTGAGACACCCATCAATCGGAGGGTCTCTGTTTCACGCAGGTTGGGGATCGGTGATTGAAACACTGCAATGTGACACTCGATGGTGGTTCTTCCAATGATAATCGATCAGGGTTGATGGTGAAAGGGGTTGGCGATGTTGAAGCGGAGAGAAGTGAAGATGGTCGTTTAGCAGAGACGACATAGCTAGGCTCTTGAACTAGCTATGTGTGCCAAGAAGGAGAGATGAAATGAGAGCTCAGTGAGAGAAGCGGCGATGATGGCGTGGACATCAGAAACTGCATGATGGTTAGATCCAATTTTGGGTCAGATCAATTTTGGGTCTTGGGCTTGGAAGAGAGATAAAGAAGTGAGGGTTGTTGCCATTGTTGAGAATGAGAGGTCCGGCGGGCAGCCAAGGCGAGGCTGCGGCCCTGCCGGTGAAGCGAAAATACTAGGTCTCAACCTTGCTCTGATACCATGTAAAAAAAATATATTGATAGAGATAAATTGTATATATTATTGATTGATTGTATTTGAATTGATGTTTTACAATTCCTATATATAGAAGAGAATGTGGTAGTAGGTTGTAGGTGTAGGTGGAGTGAAGTGGAGGTGGTAGTGGAGTGAGTGGTATGTGAATTTACATTTACACAAAATTTACATTAACACGATTATAAGGCCAAGTGGAGGCAATTGCCCCTGTGCTTTGGGGAAAATGAGTTTTTTATATCTACGTTTAAAAAAAAGTTCCCCACTAAAATTTGAAAAATATCATTTTTGCCTATAGTTTTTTTTTTAATCATTAATTATCCCCACTAAAAAGTCCAATATTATTTCTATCGATGTTTCAAACTTATTTTTGATTTGCGCCGAATGAAATTTGTTCTTGCTCCTCCGGATTTGCCACATTGGGCCAAATATATTTGGGATTTTCTTCGTTTAAGATAATTGAACATGAGATTGTTCAATAGGGAAAAGTTGAGTATAAGTTTATAACTTTTGCCTCTCTCTACAAAAATTCTGAGAATGTGGTGGTCAAGTAGTGACGTGAAGAATGATACGTACCGATTGTGTGGTTTATGTGAATCAATCTTGTGAATGAACAGTTATGAATGCCAAATACCCACCATTGAAATGTGTACTGATAAACCAGTAAAATGTCCCAAATAAATCCAGAAATTGTATACACAGTGATAAGAGAAGAGTGATAAAGATCACATACAGTAGGCACAGCACTTGCAACACAAGCAATGGAAGCTGCCTTCACTCCTGCTCGAACACCCTCTGCAAATCAGAAACACCATTCATATAACGCCATGATCTTATAATAATATGAAGAGATGGTTCTAAACCCATTGAACCATACATAATTTCCGATTTTCTCATCAACCAAACACTCAAAAACTAGTCAGAAACAGACCTTGAGTGCAAGCGCGTGAATTTCAGAGATCTTCTGATCCTCAGCGGGGTGAAGGCAATCAAATGCGAATTTGTTCGCGTTTGCCCAAGCGTCCCTCATCGTCCGATGGAATTCCCATTTAGGTCTCGGATTTTGTAAGCTCTGTTTCGATTAAATGAATAGAATAAGCGTTCGAAATCGAGAAGATTAAGAGAGGAGGATTGAAGGGGATTGAGGACATGAGAGTATTTCGATTTCTACAATAAAAAATGAATAAAATCTAGGACGCAAACTGTCTGCGTTTGGAAAAAAAAACAAAAAAAAAAAAAAAAGCGTATTTTAGAGATGGTATAAAATAAAAAATAAAAAAAATAGAAGAGTAATATGATACATTTTATGATTAATTTGTTGATTCAAAATATTAGTAAATTAAAATATAAAAATTTGATTAAAATATGCAAATCACTCTCGTCTAGTTCTAGAAATATAAACTTCAGCCCTTAAAATTTCTAATTTTGCAACAAGTTGTTCATATTTTAATAACATCATGAAATTCAATTAACAGTTTTTAATGACATTATAAATATGTTTTATTAATAATGCATAATTTTATTACTTGTATTACGAGAGTATCTATAAATTTATTTTTTTAATTAATTTTATTTAAATAAAATACACTCTAATAAAAAGCGATCTATTCTATAATTTTCTAAATTATAAAACAAATACATTATACACTCTAACAAATCTCAAGAATAGGTATTCTTAATTTACTTCCTAATGCTGACATAGAGAGAGAGAGAGAGAGTGAGTCGTGTGCCAATGGCGTTTTTCCTCTTTGCCTAGTCGGCTGTTGAACAATTGCGAACATTGATTTTTTGAAGAAAACAAAATAGGAGAATAAACTGAGCGAAAGGCTGTGTATTTCTAGTTTTATAGTTGGCCTCGGCCCTTCCAATTCCTAAAGGTCCGGGCTAACATAAACGACCCCGAGTTAGCTTTTTTATTTACTTTATTAGAAATTTGAGTTCTTACAACTTCTATTATTATACATATAAAATTGCTTCAGCTTATTTGATAATTTGTCCAAACATATATTACAACATATTATATTACAGCATATTAATCTAACCACAAAGTCCTTTAACTATTTGATTTTAACACCTTCAAAAAAATGTAACACAAAACCCCACGTTTATGTTTTTCTCTCATTCTCTTCAGTTATTCTCAACAAATATATACGATTAATTGCTTTTAAAAGCTATTTTAATAAGATTTTATAAAAAAAAATTATTTTTAAACTAGAAACTAATAAATTTTTTAAAAAAAAACCCAAATATTTTAATTTAAAACAAAAAATTTCTTCTTTTTTTTTTTTTTTCCACCTTTTTTCCTGTAATTCGGTTCAAGACTCTGTAAACTGTCACGACATTGATTCCGGTTAGCTCCTTCATGGGTCCGACAAGACTCAGTAAACTGTCTCAACATTGATTCCGGTTAGCTCCTTCATGGGTCCGACAAGACTCTGTAAACTGTCCCGACATTGATTCCGGTTAGTTTCTACAAGGGTCCAGCAAGACTCCGTAAACTGTCACCACAACTGTCACAACATTGTCTGCTACAACGGTCCGACATGACCCCATAAACTGTCTGCTACATCGGTCTGACACGACCATACCGTGTCTCCTATCCTGTTTTATTTTATTTATCAGTTTATTTTTCTGTTTTGTTACTCTCTCCAAACTCAAGTTGGCTAGTGCCTATCCTCCTTGAGTTTGAGGGGAGCTGTTAATGTAAATTGTGTAAATGTAAATTACCACTACCACTCACTCCACCTACCACCTCCACTTCACTCCACCTACCACCTACACCTACTACCACATTCTCTTCTATATATAGGAATTGTAAACATCAATCAATACAATCAATCAATAATACATACAATTTATCTCTATCAATATATTTTTTACATAATGCCTCTGCTCATGCTTGTCTAGGGGGTCATAGCCATTGAAGAGAATTGGAGGAGAACTAGGGCGGTGTTTGATTCGCTAGAATGAAGGTTGGTATGAAATGGTCACTCCATCGAAATACCCATTCCTAAATTTGGTTCAGTAGAAATGAAAGAATGTACATCCCAACGGAATCACAATTCACCAATTTAGAAAAATGGTCATTCCGTTGAGCATGTCCAATGGAGTTGGTATAATTGTTGCTATTGCTAAATTATAGCAACTTTGCGAAAAAAGCAAGCTCTTGTGAGAGCATCTTCAATGCTAAAATGCTAAAATAGGTAGTCAAAGTTAAATTTTGGCAATGCAATAGTATGAAAATTTCAAATTTTAGCAATGTTGCTCCACCGGTGCACTAGCTATTTGTTCTATTTTCTTTAGAAAAATCAAATCAAAATGTTATTTGTGGGTCCCATTAAGAAAGAGAAAAAATGCGCTCTAGGTAAAATTTGACATTTTGCCAAACCTTGTGTCAAATTTGGTACAAAATTTAGCAATGCTATATTTTGACAACCCTTTTAGCATGTCATTGGTGCTTGTTTTCTTTGTTCAAGTTGCTATAATTTAGCAATAACAATCACTATAGAACCTCCACTCACCAAATGGGTTGCCAAACTTTGTACTAAATTTGGTACAAGATTTGACAAAATGCCAAATTTTAGCAAGAGCTCAGTTTTCTCTTTCATAACGGGACCGTAGTTGTCAAATCGAGAATCATATCGTGAATCGAAATCTTAATTTTGCAAATCGTGAATCGAATCGAGAATCATTAAGATTCGGTACAACAAACTATAATAAATGATATCAAACATTCTATATATGAAAAAGAAATGAAATAAATTGATTTTGGCACATGTTATAAAATAATTCTCGTTTAAGGACATGTTTACACCACCCAATTGGGAAGGCATTTCCTTCGTAGCAAGAGACCTAGGTCCAAATCCCAACAACCATAAAAATTATTCAAAATCCGCAATCTAATTTTTCTTAACATTCAAAAAATGGTGTGAGAACTCTATATAGAATATAATAAGAAGAACGATTAGGTGAAATTCTTTATCTTAAAACGTAAAACACTTTAAGAGGTATATATGTTTGTTGTTCAAAAAAAGTTTTAAAATAAAATAATTTTGTGAAACCATCCAGTTTGACTGACTTAACCATGTAATATTGAATTACATTTATTTCACTAAATAGCAATAGATAATTTATAAGTGCAAGTTATTTTAACCTTAAACATCCTTAAAAGATATGCTATGATATTCTTTTTAAGGAAAAAAGACTTTAAGGACATCGTGGCTTTGACTGAATCTGTTTGAATCCTTTTAAAAACCTCTAATCACCAAAATAATAACAAATCATGCATATGTATTAATTGTTTTCATATCAAAACACTCTTAGAAGTTGTATTATGTCATTTTTATTACTATAAAAAAAAGAGTTAAAAATGGTAGAAAATTATCTAACACGATGGTTTTAAGAATTGTATGAATTGTAAAAAGTGAATCAAATCGTAAATCGATTGTGAATTATATGATTTACCATAAATTCTATCTCCAAATAGATTTACCTATAGATTCATATTGATCTATGCATGAATTGCAAATTGAATTGTAAATTGAATAGTGAATTGTAACATTTTGATAACAGAGAATGGGACCCACAAATAGCATTTTGATTTGATATTTTGTAAAGAAAATAAAAGAATGGCTAGTGCATTGCTAGAGTAATATTGCTAAAATTTAGCATTTCTACATTGTAGCAATGCAAAAATTTGGCTTTGACTAAATTTTTGCTATGTTGCTCCATTGGTGCACTAACCATTTCTTCTATTTTCTTTACAAAAGGTAAAATCAAAATGTCATTTGTGGGTCCCATTATGGAAGAGAAAGGGGGAGGTGCTTTAGCTAAAATTTGGTATTTTGAAAAAATCTTGTGCCAAATTTGACACAAAGTTTGGCAATGCCATATTTCGGCAACCCGTTTGGCATGCCATTGGAGGTTGATTTTGGGTGAAGTTGCTATAATATAGCAACTCCATTGGAGTTGTCTAAGGAATAGTCATTACATTCCTGCCCAAAATCATTCCAACGAACCATAACATCACCTAGCTGTGCAGAGCAAGGGAATGTAGTTTACTGTTGCTTAGTGTTACAGTTTTAGGATGTTCCTTTCATCCTATATCAAGTGGAGTTTTGTTGAATGTTACACTCTAACAGTTTCGTTATTTCACAACGCCTAAATTAAACTATAAAATATATCACCATGTACTGTATGGATATATATTTTCCATTTATGTACTTATTGTATATCTTGCAAACAAAGAAGGGGCTCTTTGAAACTCTATCAACCTTGGAAATGTAAACCGTAAGCAGTTCTCCTTTACGCATGACTGATAAATGCAACAGTTTTGGTTTATTATGCTCTAAAATTGTTTCGTAAACTTGCACCAGATAACTTATGACGGAAAGCTTTGAAGTGTTCCCATTTCTGAATGTGGAAACTGTTGAAAAGCTTGATATCAGATTGTTTGGGCCTCATTTCCTAAATGCTTGGGCTTTTGGGAAATTGATAATTAACATGGTATCAAAGCAATGGTTGAAGAGGTCTTGGGTCCAAGTTTTCATATTGACATTTTGTTTCAGTCCCGTTTGATATCTTCTTTTTCTATTTGGTTTGCTCTGCTTCTCCTTCGCTTGGTTCTCTGTTTTGTCTCTCCACGCAAGACGAGGTTGCACACGAGGGAGGGTGTTGAATAGCTTGATATATATTGTTGGGCCATTTCTAATAGCTTAGGTTTTTGGGGAAAATTTATAACTTAAGAAGATACAGAGGATTGTCATTCGTTGATGATAGCTTGGTTTTCTTATTATTTTCTTTTCCTTTCTTTTTTTCACTGAATGAACATTTTCTATACTTCTATATGTGGATAAATCTATGCCTGTCAGATTCACAGTTGTTCTGAAATGGCGATTCAAAGTCTCAAGTTCTTCATTTTTAGGATGCTTAAGCATGTTTGTTCCATATAACTTGTGCTTGTTATTTGTAAAGCACAGAAGGTACCAATCTTGTCTCCGGCAGTTTTATAAACAGCATGGAGTGTGGAATACCTGTCTTGAACTAAATGACTTGCTGAGTTATTTTTCCTCCTATAAAGTGAAGCTGTTAACCATGTAAACACAACTATCACCCTAACTTTCACAGTACCATACCTCATCATGTTGTCTTTTCTCAACCTCTTATCTTATCAGTGGCTTGTTTGTTGACCTACAAAACTAGCTCAATATATGTCTATGTTGATTCTTGACTTTGAATTCATATTTAAAAAATAAAAGTAAAAATCAGAGATTATGTTTATTATGAGGAATTTTTGCTCGCTTGTCAATATAATCTCAATGCTGCTGGATCAACAGAAGGTAAGTCCCAGTTACGCTGCTGCTGTAAAGAACATTTATGGAGTTAAACTTGGCAATATAGGTTTAAGGGAGACCCTTGTTTTTGTAATTTTATTTGTATTGAGTTTCAGATGTGGAATATTGGATGTGTGATATTGGTATTTTTGAAAGGACATAAAAATAGTAGTTGCATGTTTTTTGGCTGGCCTTGCTGACATATACTTTCTACCCTTTGATACATGGAGTGGCAGCTCATCATATATCTTCTAAATTCTAATGTTTTCTGTGTGACTTGCATATGGGCAGTTGGTTGCTGTTCGTGTGATTCCTTGGGCAAAGGCAAACCTCAATTATACAGCTCAGGCACTCATCATATCTGCTGGTACGATCAGAGTGTATACTTGTTTGATGAACATTGTTATTATATAGTTGAACCTAGAATTTTTCATTTACCCCTCCTCGTGCCAATGGAAGTATTGAGGAGTATGGAAAACAAACCTTGTTTCATCATTTTTACTGGTGCTCCAAAATGCATGACATTTGTTTAAGGATTTGGTATCATCTTTAGGTGAAGTACAATTAAGAGGAAATCACATGTTATATTGACAAATTCATGAGGAATACATGCATACTTGTATCTAGATTGGAACATGCTGTTTTTCCTTGTATTTATTTGTATCTACATATTATTTTCGTGGACTTTTGATGTTTTGTGGTGTATTGGTCTGATATGGTACTGAACTGACTTCATCGTGTCAAAACCTGCTTTTTAAACATTGATGACAATGCATGCTCATTTTTTAGGAAGTGAAGAGTTACGAAATTAAGTTAGGTGGTTCAAGTGTAACTATTACTTCGTTTCTTCAATGATAAGCATTGTTGTTAAATCGTAATCCTAAAAGTCATTTATTTAGCATAATATATAATTATATATATACACACATAAAATACACATATAGTGTTTAAAATAAAATAAGCATCACTATAACTAAAATGTATATATGTATATACATATAAAATTACATATATCAATATAATTGATTAATCTCATTTTTTTTTTAAATTTTTGCGAAAACGGCGATGTTTAATGCATTATGCAAACATAATTTAATCACGGCGAATCAAAATAACTTGATTTAAGATTCAACAACATGAATCAAGTCATTTTGATTGAAACTCATATCGAATCCAATCTTGAATTGTAAGATTCTAACCGCCATGATTATAAGAGTTAATATATATATATATATATATATATATATCATTCTGTCACACTTTCAATTGGAATTATATAATATCATATGAACTATGGAAGTTTAGCAAAGGCTATTGTCAAACAATCAGCCATTTCCTTTTTTGGTTTTTCTAATCTTAATTTGTCATCTGGGTAGGGTGGGTGGTCATCATGTTGGGTTTCAATCTATCTATATATGTTGCTATCCATCTATATATTCAGCAATCTATCTATATCAATTTCCGTAATTTTTGTATATCTATCCGCATCTTTTGCTGTTGCAAAAATCACAACTTTGATTGATGAATCTATCTATATCTCAGTTGATTTCTAATAGGCTCTCATCATAAATGGCTATGTGCCGATGTTTGGAAAATTTGATGACTAGCTTTGTTTGTTGATGAACAGCATCCATTGCTGCATACTTCATCACTGCTGACAAAACCATCCTGGAATGTGCAAGGAGGAATGCACATTATGAAGCACAGCATGATAAATCATCGACCTGAGATTGTTGATCTGATACAGTGCTACTGCAATTCCCCTCCTGTTTTACCACTTTGTGTTCTATGTTGTATGTGTTGCTGCTACTGTCAGTATCATTTTTCAGTACTGTTTGCGAGATAAATGTGTTGTAATGTACCGAGTCAGATTGTTCTCGTCTTGGCACAAGGATTTTTGTTCAACCATTTTGCGTATGTTAACTCTAGCTCCAATGATGAGATAAATGCCTAGTCTTTTGCATATATAACCATTTTCCGAGATAAATGCCTAGTCTTTTGGAGACCTTGTTGAGGTTGTAAAAAGTGAGAATGGTCAGCTATTGGAGCCTGTAAGAGATACTATTAGCACAACATTTTTTTGATTGGCAATACTATTAGCACAACATATACTACAGCATTAAAATAAGTGTTTTTTTATTTTTTTATTATACTGTGCTATCAGTAATGCACTATTACACTAACATATCACTCTATCAGTAATCCTTATATATAACTTGTCTTGATCTTACATCACTGCGACAGTGATGGGGTTTTTTTTTCTTTGGATCAAGTGACAGTGATAGTTGGTTCACTTAAATATAGCTTCTCTTGATCTTATGAATGGCAGCCGAGTATTTTTAGGCCTCAGTCTGAACATAAAAAATGAGGCCTATTTTACTAGGCTTTTGAAAAATTGTGGCTCTTCCACTATAAGGCCCGTTTGTTTTCAGAGATAGAACGGAGGAGATTGATAGTGAAGGAATTAATAGTGAGGGGATTAATAGTGAGAAATTGTTAAATTATTTTTATATAAAATAATAAAAAAATAAAAAAAATTAAACATTAATATTTTAAAAAAAATTTCCAATATATAAAAATAAAAAAAATAAAAAAATTTATAATCCCCTCATTATTTTTTTAATGCCATCTCTACCTTCTCACTATGAATCTTCCTTCCAAGAGTAT
>NW_021038390.1:0-10749 GCF_004153795.1 Camellia sinensis | reverse complement strand
CTGTATGTATTGAGTGATTGTATATAGAACCATTGTGTTTGTATACGTTATGTGTAGAGGAGGAGATGGGGGATGTACTCCGCGGGTTTAGGGGAAGATGGGAGATGTACCTCTAAACCGGATAGTGTTGGGAGAAGAATAGGGGATGAACTCCGTAGATACAGCTCTTATGCTTGTCTAGAGAAGTGTGGATATAGCTTATATGCTTATCTGTGGATATTGTGGTTATACATATCTGTTGTAGAATGTGGATATAGCTTAATTGCTTATCTGAGAATGTGGATATTGTTGTATTACATATCTGTAAGAATGTGGTTAGTGCTTATATGCCTATCCGTTAAAAAGGGAAAAATAAAAGGTAACTTGGACTCATAAGTCGTATGACATAAATATGTGATTTATGTGAATGTATCAGTGTTGGCCATCTATCAATTGCTAATCTTTTAGTCATTGTTCATGGTTGGTTTAGTATATTTCTACTGGGCTGTGGCTCACCCTATATGGGAATATCATTTTCAGGTACAGTAGCATGCCACCTCCAAGGACATAGCTTGGGAGGCTAGAGGCGGGCACACTTTTGTTGTTTTACTTTTTGATGTATTACATGTAAATTCAAGCAAGGGCTTAATATGTATGAGTTAGTACTCTTTTGTTGTAACCAAGTGTTAACTTGGAAAGCTGTAAGCCCTTAGGGCATTTGCTTTTGTTGTTAACATGTAATACTTATGTAATGTCGAATTCTGATAAATGGAAGGACGTGGTTATTACATATGTCAATGCATATCTTTATTGATGGGTTTAATGTTGTTAATTTGAGGGTGTTACAACTGGTATCAGAGCGTACCGGGTTCGAATACTTTGGGTACGTGGGGAAGTGATTAGTATCACAATGGGTTTGTCTCCTTGATAGAGACCTAGATGTAGTATCATATGTTATGTACTTAATTGATAACATGTTTATGTGACTATGTGGGTTGGATTTAATTTCTAGATGTTGATTGGATCCTTGGGTTTCTGGGAGTCTTGTTGGAAAAGCACTTGATCAATGCTATTTCTAACCGAAACTCTAGTAACGCCTCGGAACTATCATTATCCGGAAATGAAATTCGTAAGTGCTTATGTGTTATGTGCTTACGTGGAGTGAATTACAGTTGTCCATGCATAGGACGTGAGTGTTTAGTTTTGGCACAGTTGTGAATGTGCTAATGTTCTGTGTTACCTTTATTAGGATGTCAGGCGAGGAAGAGGTGCTAGGCGTGGTAGACCTGCGAGGCAGGAAGTACCGTTACCGGGTGAGATTCCGCAGTGCAGGAGGGGAGTTGGCCAGGCCAATGTGGCGAGCCAGTGAGTCAGCAGGCTATGGGTGCCTTGGCCAAGAGAGATAGCAGGAGCCTTGGGTATTCTTAGAGCTGGGAATCAGGCAGCTGAGGCAGGGCCTTCTTTCTCGAAGAGGGAGTTTTTCCGGTCTAATCCGGATGAGTTTATCGGGGATCCGAAGGAGCCACTGAAGGCTGATGAGTGGCTAGAGCAATGAGTAAGACGTTCGAGATGCTTGGCATCGAGGACGGAGCACTGAAAGTACCTTGGCATCCTTCCAACTGAAGGGGGATGCGGGTCAATGGTGGAAGTATGAGAAGGCTCGTGTTGGTGGTACTTGGGAGGCGTTTGTGAATGCTTTTCAGGAGAGGTTTTGTTGCAGCAGCTAGGGAGAAGCTGAGAGATCAGTTCAGCCGGCTTAAACAGCAGGGCTTGTCAGTGGCGAGTTTGAGGCTACTTTTACTAGTCTGTCCAGGTTTTGCACCTGAACAAGTGGCGTCTGAGGAACGCCGTTGCCATTGAGTTTGAGCGGAAGTTGAGGCGGGGCCTCAAGTTGAGAGTTGATGGGTTTAATGTATTCTATCAACCGTCAAGTTCCACGACACATTCCATTGAATAGTTTCCGTTTGCCTAATCATCATGCATTGTCTACAACAATCACGACTATCCTCCACCGATAGCCCAAAGCAGTTATTTCTAAACAGAAAATAAATGCACAATAGATATTCAACCAACATTTCATTTCCTCATTCCTCACAATTAATTATCCCAATTAATTAAACAATGTAATTAGGTCAATTCCCATAATTAACATTTCAACCCTTAGGTCTCATTTTCATCAATGATTTAACATTTATTCCATTTTTCTATGCCAAACATGTATCTAGGTTTATTATGAATAAAACCCCAACTTTTTTTAAAATTACACAAAAGCCCCAAACTTTCACAAAATTACCAAACCAACCCCGACATCTCAAAATACCAAAATTTAAAGACAAAATCCATAGAGAGGAGTAGGATATCCCTATCTCGAAGTTTGAGCCAAAAAGGAGATGAAGACTCGAAGATCAACGTGCTCCAAATCCAAACTTTTTCAGATTAAAACAAAGCTCTCAACGCCCTCTATCTTTTTAACAAAGGCCCTAGGCTAGATTCACACTCTATGGAGATCAATTCTTAGAGAGAGTGAAAGTTTAGAGAGAGAGGGTCTCGGATCTTGGGTTTAATAAAAAATGAAAGTGAAAAAGTGCTGTTTCAAAACGCTACTGTCCGCTGATATAAAACACGTTTGCTCGAGCGAATACTTGGTCGCTCGAGCCACCAAACACAGAAACTCTCGCTCGAGCCAAGGAACTCTCGCTCGAGCCAAAAACTCAAACCCTCAGGTCTGTAACCAGAGGCACGCTCGAGCGACAGACCTCTCGCTCGAGCGAAGAACAAACCAGACTGCTCGAGCCAAGAAATGCAACTCTCAGGTCCAGAACCAGACGCAATCGCTCGCTCGAGCGAAGCCACTCTGGCTCGATCCACCAGACACAACTCAACTCTCGCTCGAGCGACCAACTCCTCGCTCGAGGGAAGGTTCAAAAATCTGGGCAGCAACACTAGGCTCCCAAACACAACCAACCTGTAACAAAGCTGCCCAACACATCCTATAACTCAAATACGAAGAAAAATGATGTATACAAGACAATAAACAACTACCAACATCTACGGACACATGTCCGGATCACTGTACAACAAAGGTAAACCCGGGATCGCTATAACACACCCAATCTCATAGGATTGGATTAGCAATTCCACCTCTCCCGTGGAAAGGTTAATCTCACTATGTGAGTTATTCATAGTCTCATTTTATTTTATTTTTTTGAATTGAGTGTATAGTATTCATAGTCTTATGACTACTAATTCCCTTTTATTTTTATCAATCAAATATGAATTATGGAAGACCTAGAGGACTGCTAATCCAGTTCCCCACCTATGGAGCCAAGCATGACATAAAATTTGTGAATCAAATCTAAAATGATAATCTACACATTTTTAATTTAAAATACTTCTTAAAATATTTCTTTTATAGATTTTAAATAATAAAAAATCAAATCCCAAGCTTTTACCATCAACTGCTACTCATTTAAGCCATGACTTACTTCTCTCCTGCATTATATGACTTGATTTCTACGTATTAAACTAATGAAATAAAAAAAATTATTTATCAAACTAGTAACAACTAAAATTGTCTAGATTATGATAATTTTGATGGTTGTGAAAGTAATACTTGTGATGGAAATAGAGGCATAAGTGGTGGTTTTAATTTGGTATGATTTGGTGGTGGCATGTTAACTCTGCCGAGGTTATTAACAACTCTGCCGGTCCCAAGCCCAAGTTAAGGAGGAGGGTTGTGTATTAGGTAGCTGACACCCAGCACATAAAAAAAAAAAAGTCATTCGGATCCCTTATGAATATGAATCTTACTTTGAATCATTTAAATGCTAAGTCGTTACCCTCAAGTAACGCATTGTGCCTGCCTCCAGGTGTTTCGAAAAGTTAGCAAGGGGCGCTGCATCGATGCCTGGGTACAGTGAAAAATGGGCAAAGGTTCCCGTGTTTTCCTAGACGGGCACAAGTAAAGAAGCTAGTTCAAGAATACAGGTTTAGGGTAGCCACTTGGAATATAGGAACCTTAACTGGTAAGACGATGGAATTGGTAGATGTAATGATTAGGAGGGGAGGTAGTATAGCTTGCGTACAAGAAACTAGTGGACGGGTAAGAAAGCTAGGGAAATTGAGGATACCGATTTTAAACTGTATTATAGTGGTAAAGACAGACGCATGAATGAGGTAGGAATCATAATTGCCAACGGTCTGGTGGAAAATGTAGTGGCGGTCATTAGGAAAGGGGATAAGATTATGTTAGTTAAACTAGTTATTGAAGGGAATATAGTGAACGTTATTAGTGCATACACCCCTCAAGTAGGATTAGATGATCAGACTAAGAGGGATTTTTGGGAGCAAATGGATGAGATCTTACAAGAGATGTAGGAGAGAACTTGGTTATAGATGGAGATTTTAATGGCCATGTAGGCATAGATAAATTAGGTTATGAAATGGTGCATGGTGGATACGGTTTTGGTAATAGAAACAAGGTTGGAGAGAGTATTTTAGATTTTGCGTTGACTTCTGACCTAGTGGTAGCCAATACTATGTATAAGAAGAGGGAGGAACATTTGATAACTTTTAAGAGTGAGTTAGTTAAGAGCCAAATAGATTATTTCTTAGTGAGAAAAGTGGACCGCCTAAAATGCAATGATTGTAACATGATTACTGGAGAGAACCTGACCTCTCAACATAGGATTTTGGTACTAGATTTATGTTTTAGAGGGTAATACCAAGCTAGAAAGGATAGTGGGCGTCGTAGAACGAGATAGTGGGACCTAAAATGGGATAAACTAGAAATTTTTAAGAATAAAATGGATAAGGAAGGTATTTGGGACTTGGAAAATGATGCTAACACTATGTGGAACTCGATGGCCAATTGTATGAGGAGAATCACAAGGGAAGTGCTTGGAGAGTCGAAAAGGACGGGACCCAGCTCTAGGGAAACTTTGTGATGAATGGAAGAGGTTCAAGCGGTAGTTAAGACAAAAAAAAAGAGTGCTTTAAAAAGTGGTAAAACGATAAGACTGAGGAAAACCTTAACAGCTATAGATTGGCTAATAAGGAGGTCAAAAAAGCAATGAGTGAGGCGAAGTTGAAAGCTTATGATGACCTATATACTAGACTGGATAGTAAAGAGGGAGAGAAGATGGTATACAAACTTGCTAAGATACGAGAGAGAAAAACAAGAGATTTCAATCAAGTTAAGTGCATCAAGAGTGAGGATTCTAAGGTATTGGTGAAGGATGAAGAGATTAAGGAAAGATGGAAGAACTATTTTGAGAAACTATTAAATGAGGAACATGGAGGTGCGACAATAGAGGAAGGAATGGCCAGTAATACAATAAACCAAAGACTATAGGTTTTATCGCAGGATTATGAACTTTGAAGTGGAGATTGTACTTAAGAAGATGAAATCAAATAAGACTTTAGGATCCGATGATATCCCTATTGAAGCTTGGAATTTCTTGGGTAAAAAGGGGGTTGCTTGGTTGATTAGATTGTTTAGCAAAATTTTGTTGGCTAGGAACATGCTAGGTGAGTGGAGAAAGAGTATTTTAGTGCCAATATATAAGAATAAAGGAGATGTTCAGAATTGCAACAACTATAGAGGAATCAAGTTTATGTGTCATATAATGAAAGTGTGGGAGAGGGTGATGGAACGCCGATTGCGAGATATAACAGAGGTGTCAGAGAATTAATTTGGGTTTATGACTGACAGGTCAACAATGGAAGCGATTTATCTTTTGAGTAGAGTAATAGAAAAGTATAGAGAAAAAAAAAGAGACATTCATATGGTGTTTATCGACCTTGAGAAAGCATATGATAGAGTGCCCCAATATATAATATGGTGGGTGTTAAAGAAGAAAAGGGTGACAAAAGGTTACGTTGGTGTGATTAGGGACATGTATGAAGGGGTGGTGACCACTATTAGATCGCTTGCTGGAGAGACAAATGAATTTCTTATCATTGTTGGGTTACACCAAGGATCTACCTTAAGCCCTTATCTTTCTGCTTTAGTTATGGATGAGTTGACAAGAAATATTCAGGATGACGTGCCATGGTGTATGCTTTTTGCAGACGATATCGTTCTAGTGGATGAGACTAGAGAAGGAGTTAATACAAAGTTGGAGATTTGGAGAAAAGCTCTTGAATAAAAAAGATTCCGGATAAGCAAAACTAAGACAGAGTACATGGAATGTAAATTTAGTAACAGTAACAAAAAAAGCAGAGGAGAAGTGAAAATTGAGAACCAAGAACTGCCTAAGAGTGAACATTTTCGTTATTTAGGGTCGATTATCTCAACAGCGGAGGAGATTGATGCGGATGTAGCCCATAGGATTAAGGCAGGATAGTGTAAGTGGAGAAGTGCGTCTGGGGTACTGTGCGATAAACGAATACCCACTAGACTAAAAGGTAAGTTCTATAGAATGGCTATTAGACCAGTGATGTTGTATGGGACGGAGTGTTGCGCAACAAAGAAACAGCGTGTAGATAAGATGAGTGGGGTGGAGGTAGGGATGCTAAGGTGGATGTGTGGCAAGACAAAACAAGACAGAATTAGGAATGAGTGTATTCGGGAATGGGTAGGAGTAGTACCGATAGAAGATAAGTTGAGAGATAATCGATTGAGATGGTTTGGTCACATTCAACGGAAACCAACAGAGGCAGTAGTGAAAAGATGCGATACTGTAACGGTAGAGGGGAGTGTTAGGGGACGGGGCATGCCTAGATTAACGTTGGTTAACATTGTAAATAGAGATATGGATTTACTTAATTTGACTAACGAAATGGCCTTTGATAGGGTTGCGTGGAGAAGAAGGATTCATGTAGCTGACCCCATTTGATGGGACTCAAGGCTTGGTTTGGTTTGGTTTGGTGGGGGTGGCGGCGGCACGTTGCTAGTAAAATGATAACAATATAGGCTAGTGGTGGCTATGAAAGTGGTGGTAAGATTATAGTAGTAATAATAGGATGGTAGAGGAAGTTATAGTAGTAGGGTATAATAGTTGTAGTGATAATAACAATAATAAGACAGTGATGGTGGTAGGCGATGGTAATACGTACTGGTGGTAGTGGTTGTAGGATGGTTATAGCAATAACAGTAGAATGATTGATGTAGTTGATGGTGATAGTTGTGGTGGTGGCGGTAGGCAATGGGAGGTGGTGGAAAAGAGTAGAAGCAGGTAATAGTAATAACATAATAACGACACTCGTTTTAGAATGATTTCATGATAGAATAGAATGACAATTTTTTAGGGTGAAGAAAGAAATGAATATTACAAATCTATTCCAATTCATTTCATCATACCAAGCATACTCTTAGACAGTAATCTACAAACAAAAATTTTATCTATGACAAAATTTGTCTATCAATGATTATTATGGTCTATTTTGACAACTAAGTTAAAAGTTAACTTTTTAGTTTTTTTGACTTTTTAAAGTCAAATCATCGCTCTTTATATATATATAATATTTTTAAAAAGTAAGAAAATTTTAAAAATGACTTTTAATCTACTTCTCAAAATAAACATATATTGTATAGAAATCCAATGGTAGTTTTAAAAAGATAGGAGGATAGTTATGTCAAATTAAGAAATTTTGATATGTTTGTGCGTAGAATAGACAACCTTCCCTGTGTGCTTTCTTTCTCAAACTCTACGCTCCTTCAGTGTGTTTTAATATATTTTAGATTCAATTTTTTATTTTTGTATTTTATTTTTAATAATAATTTTTAAAATTTTAAGTAATTTTTTTATTTTTTAGATATATCTTACTTAAAATATATCTAAAATGTAAAATATTTTAAAAATTAATAAATATACAAGAATATAAAAATGTACTGAATTTTTTATATTTTTTTAATATTTTTGGTATTTAGTAAATTTTTAAAGATTTTTTTCATAAACATTATATTTTTTAGTGTATTATGTTAGGTGTATCTAAAAATTAAAAAATTTACTTAAAATATTAAAAAATTTAATAAAATAAAAAAATATAAAAAACTAAAAATTTAAGTTTTTGAAAAGTGAATGCAGAAAATTCAAACTAAACGAGCTGATTGTGGTTGGAAGATAAGGACACGATTGGACTGTTTAGATGGTTGGATTCCATTAATCAGTCAAAGTTATTGCTATGTGTGGTTTGTTTTTATTTTCAGAAATAATTTTTTAAAAGTAATTAATTTGATAAAAATAAATATTTAAAAAATATTTTTAAATTTAAAAAAATTATTTTGCTTCTCAAAAAAAATATAGTCAAACATTTGTAACAAGATCTTTCATTTTTTATTTTTTTATTTTATCAAATAATGATTATATTTTAGAAAAAAGATTTTTCAAAAAAGATTCTGAAACAAAAACAAAACCAAAACAGAGCCACCTCACTGTCCGAGTCCATGGCTAACTTGACTCATTTTCATCATTTTCATTATCTACAGCTCATTTATTGAAATGCTCAAATTTAAAGTCTGGTGCTTTCTTAAAAAAAAAAAAAAAAAAAAAATGAAGTCCTAATGTATACATATATTTTTACCTATATGTCTATTTATTAGTGATCAAATTTCTAGATCTAGATTGTATATTTAAACTTGTTTGATGTAGGATCACAGAATGAATAATCTTGGTCATTCATTATAAATTCTGGACAAATTATGAGTTGTTTGTTCAAAAGACTCTACAACTACTCTTTAATGTGATACAAACAATGGCCCTCAACATTATTCAAGCATAAATTGACCTCTCATACCATTAAATAGTGTCCTCGTCACTTTGGTTCAAATAGAAGTTAGAACACGCAACATAAAAGGTACAATGACACTGGGCGTTTTGGGGGAGATTATAGAAACAGCTTATAATTTATTTTAATATGGAAATTTGTGTTAACACTGTTTGGTATATTTTTTTATAACTTATTAAGTAAAAATAATTTAATTAAATTGAAAAAAAAATTAATTTTTAAAAAATCAAGTGAGAGGTACTTTTAATTTCTGTTTTTTGATTATTGTGATTTTACAAAATGAAATTGGTCGTGGATTGCACCACTTAGTTGGGCTTGTGGAGACCATCATGAATTTTATTATGAATAATTTAATTTGTTTATTTTGTAGTTCATCATGTGTAAATTGTTCATGAAAAATATTTATATTAACTGAAATAATTATAGTCACATTATTTCATTTATTTTTACTTTCGTTTTTTAAAAAAATAGTAGAAAGATGCCCGTATTATTCGAAAAAATTATTCATGAGTCAGGAAAATCACTTGTTTATATGCCCATCTAATGGTATCATATCATTTCCTACCATTTCCTTATTTTTAGCCTATATTAGGGAGAAAACAAAGGCTGGGTTGGTTGTGTTTTGCAATCATGATTCTACACCTTCATTCAAGTTATTATGTTGGTTACAGTTCTGAAACCATGTTTCCAAAACTCTGCATAAAACACTCTGTCTCAGGCGCGGTTTTCGAAATTTTTTTCAAATTTCGCTTAACCGGTCGTCCCACGATTGACTGGAACAGTGCAAAAAAATTTTATTTTATAAAACGTTAATTTTTATATATCAAAAAAAATATTTTCCGAATTTTTAAATTTTTTTAATGTGTTTTAATAGAATTTTGAATTGTATGTTTAGTTACGAGTTGTAAGTTTTTTGTATCAAACATCATATGTCCACATCAAAATTCTCACACTCAATTCAAAACTCTTCACCAAACAAATTTCTTACACTCAAATCATAATTTTAAAAACTCACAAACTCAAAATACAACTCATACTCTCAATCATCATTTACAAAACTCTACCAAACGCACAAAATTATTGTTATGCCAATTTTACCCTTTCTTTGTAGCTTCCCTCAAGTCCACTTTTGATTATTTAATTTGTTCATTTTAGAAGGCCCTATATATAGATCATTTACAGATTTAAAATCAAATTATATTGTATTTAGATTAATTAATTTTTCATAAATGATTTATACACACAAAATTTAATAAAAATAATTTGTAATAAACTCAACTCTTTCTTTTTTATTTTATTATATGAGGATATAATTAAGTTGAGGACATAAACATTGTCCATTCAATGTAATAGGGAGAAAATAATAAAAATAAATGGTGACTATAACATTACTCCGAATGGAAAAGATAGGGCTTAAAAAGTGAGGACGGTTGAGGGTGTGAGGGCGGTCCTCACTCTCCACATTTTGAACATCTTTGGAGTTTTTTTTTTTTAAATAAAAGATAATAAAATAAATAATAAAAAATTCCATCACTTACGCAATGTTGATGGAGACAAACTCAAAGGTGACAATGGTTTTAATGCACCAAGGATCCTCTAGAGTGAAAATTTCCCTAAAGTTTCTTAAGAGTGTCATATTGTGTGATGAGATTTACTGGCAAGTCACATCAGAAAATTGATGTGACTTGCCAGTAAATCTCAACCACACAATGTTCACTCTAGGAAATTTTAGGGAAAAATCACTCTAGGAGGATCCTTGCTCGTTTTTAATGATATTATGCGACCTTAGCAAATGGTATATCCCTGCGTAATACACATTATACACGTAATCATATTAATATTTAGTAGTCAATCACATGTAATGTTAAACCATTGTGTTCATTCAACACTTCTGAAAAATTGCCTTGTTGATGATAACAATAATGACAATTTATCATTGTTTAGTTAATGAAAATTAAACTCACTTCCTAAAATTGAATTGTTTGTTATCTTTCGTATTTTTTTTAGTCAAAAAATTGAATATTTTAATAATTTTTAGAT
>NW_021038385.1:0-12125 GCF_004153795.1 Camellia sinensis | reverse complement strand
ACCCCTTCGATGTCATATTTGGGATGGATTGGTTAGTAGCGATCAATGCCATCCATTAATTGTGGTTACTAAGAGTGTTTTCATTGAAGACCCACAAAGCCGAGGTCTTTTTCCAGGGTGAAGGAGTAGTACCCCACCCTAAATTAATCTCATCCATGAAAGCCTATAGTTGATCCAAAAGGGGTGCTCAAGGGTATTTGGTGCAGTATACTAAGTGATTTGAATGGAAGTGTTGAACATTAGCCGCATACAAGTTGATATATTGGAATTTCCGGACGTTTTTCCAAATGAGCTGTGCTGGCCATTTAGTCGATAGAGAATAGAGTTTAGCTAGTAGGACCTTGTGTCGGGAAACGCAACTAGTCTCCAAAACACCATATAGATGGCTGCTGAACTTTAGAGAACTGAACTACATTACAAGAATTGTTGGATAAGGGATTCATTAGGAGAGAGCACTTCACCGTGGGGAGCAGCCTCGTTTAATTTGTTAAGAGAGAAGGATGGCACTTTTCGCCTTTGTCATTGATTACAGAGAATTTAATAAGGTAACCATCAAGGAACAAGTACCCATTGCCCTAGGATTGACGATTTTGCTTGATCAATTACAAGGGGCACGAGCTGTTTCCAAGATTGACTAGTCGGTACCACCGAAGGCTGAAGTTAAAGCGATGACGTTTGAGAAGACTGCTTTATCGGGACAAGGTTTATGGCACTGAACGATTTTTTTGGTAATGCCTATTGCGATAGTGACCAATAGCTCCTGACAGCGTTCATGACTTGATGAACGAGTTCTTTAAGCCGTATTTTAGATGAGTTGTTAGTTTGTTTATTATTGATGACATATTGATCTATTCCAAGAGTACAAAATTGAGCACGAGAATCACCTGAGGCTTGCCTGCCAATCTTAAGAGACAAGAAGTTGTACCGCCAAGTTGCAGTAAGTGTGAAATTTGGCTTTCCAGCATCTCATTTTTAGGGCATGTGATAATGAAAGAGTTATATCAGTTGATCCGAGGTAAGATTTAAACCATTGTGAATTGCCGACGCCGACCAACGTGGTCCCGTGTTCGTAGTTTCTGGGCTTTGGCGGTGTATTACAGAAAGTTTGTGAAGGACTTCTCAAGGGATGCAGTTACGCGTTGCAACACTAACTAGGAAAGGAACATCATATGAATGGACCGAATGTTAAGAGAATCAGCCTTCCAAGAGTTGAAGACGAGGTTAGTTACGACACCAGTCTTTTGTACTCCGTCAGGTAATGAGAATTTCTAGATTTTCAGCGATGCTTCATATAAGGGTTTGGGTTGTGTGTTAATGCAAGGGGGCAGAGTTCATAGCATATGCATCCCGGTCAGTTGAAACTTCATGAGAAGAACTATCCAACCCATGATCTTGAGCTAGCACCGAGCCTGGTGTTTTGCTTTGAAGTTTGGCGTCACTATTGTATGGAGCTGCTTGCCAAGTTTTTACGGATCAACAGTTTTGAAGCATTTGTTCACCCAAAAGGAACTAAATCTGAGGCAGAGAAGAATGGCTCGAATTATTGAAGATTACGACATATGCAGATTCAGTATCACCAAGGTAAAGCAAACCTCGGTAGCCGACGCATTAAGTAGGAAGTCAGTGGGAAGTATGGCATGCCTGAGCGATCATGATTTCAGTGGAGCCGACTACTATTGGGAAGTAAGGGCAAGGCAAATTGGAGATGGATTCCTGAAGAAGTAGCCGACGAGATCACCACCAAGCCGAGTTGGTTACACCCTTGAGAATGGAGTGCTTAAGTTTGAAGGAAGATTATGCGTGGACGACGTCCCAGAATTGAAAAGAAGGGTTTTGCAAGACTCTCATGGATTAGATTTGCAGTTCAATCCAGGGAACACCACGATGTATCAAGATGTAAAGCAAACCTTTTGGTGGCCAAATATGAAAAGAGAGATAGCCGAGTTCGTGTCTCAGTGTTTGTATTGTCAACAAGTGAAAGCGGAACATCAAGAGCCGGCAGGACTTCTCCACTTGCCGATCCCTGGTGGAAATGGGAAGACATCTCCATGGACTTCGTGACTGGATTGCCGAAGACACAGAAGGAAATGGATTCGATTTGGGTTATAATCGACAGGTAACTAAGTCAGCACATTTCTTGCCGGTTAAGACTTTTGTTCAGGCCGATCGACTTGCCTGTGTTGTATATGAATGAGATCGTTAACTTCATGGTGTGCCGATGTCCATCTGACAGACAGAGATCCAAAAATTTGTTTCTAGATTGTTGGCAGGTTTACAAGGCTTTGGGGACCGAATTGAGTTTAGTACAGCTTTTCATCCGCAGACGATGGCCAAACAGAGAGAAAAATTCAAACACTTGAAGATATGCTTAGACTGTGTGTATTGGACTTCAAGGAAGCTGGGAAATGCATTTGCCATTAGTAGAGTTCGCTTACAACAACAGCTACCAAGCAGAGCTGATTGGCATGGCACCGTACGAAGCTTTGTATGGAAGAAGTGCAGATCGCCGATATGTTGGACTGAATGGGAGATAAAGCTTTGATGTCCTGAGTTAGTTTAGGTTACAACCGAGAAGATTAAACTCATTCGACAAGGATCAAGACTGCTCAGAGTCGACAGAAAAGTTTATGCCGACCAGAGAAGAGGGAGTTTGATTTGAAATTGGGATCATGTATTCCTGAAGGTGTTCACCAATGAAAGGAGTTTTCAAGATTTGGGAAGAAGGGTAAATTGGCACCCCGTTACATTGGACCATTTGAAATCATTGAGAAAGTTAACCCGGTTGCCTACAGACTTGCTTTACCACCGAGATTAAGTCAAGTTATAATGTGTTTCATATTCTCGATGTTGACGAAAGTATATGCGGGATCGACACACGTGTATCGATCCATTTCGGGATTGTGGTTGATGAAGGCCTAAGCTATGAAAAGAGCCGATACGCATCATCGATAGACAAGTGAGACGATGAGGAAATAAGGCAATACCGATGGTGAAGATTGATGGAAGAGAGCATTACAGCAAGGGTGCTACGTGGGAAAATGGAAGAGGAAATGAAGTCCGATACCCGGAGTTATTCTCGAACCAAGGTAACTCAAGTTTGGGGGACCAAACTTCTTTAAGGGGGTAGGATGTAATAACCCTCACGCTATCCTAACCATACTTAATATGCGTTCATGTGATTCTGTCTTGTAAACTTGCATTTCGAGTCTTGTCCTTGTTCGTTTAAATGTTACAGCATGTTTTGACCCTGCTTGGTGTGAGTTTAGCCGAGGGCGCCTTTAGTCTAGACTTCCTTGGAACCACTTTGTTTGACCTCTACCTTCCGCTTTGGCATGCTGGCCGAGATGTCATTATCTAGGCGATGTTCATCACCAAGGCCGAGGTGTGAATCATCTAGGCCGAGATGTTACCTTTGCACCCAAGTGATCTTGTCCCGAGTGGTATGACCTAGACCGATGTGTGGCACATCTAGGCCAAGGTGTGGCACAACTTTAGTCAAGTGTTGTCCTTTTCTAGCCGAGGTCATTATTCCATACTTGAGATGTCTTGTTCTTAGCCGAGATATTATTGCCAGAGTGCCATGGCGTCTTGCTTGTTAAACACACTTTGTCATAGTGTTTGTCTTGCCACTCAGCCACCTTCTGTGTAGCACCAACCAGCCGCTGCCACGTGCCTCTGTAGAAGGGTTAAGTCAGCCAGCAGACTCAGACTTAGAAATGTATCATTTGTAAGATGTCTTTGTTTGTGAGGAGAGAGAAGCTCTAGAAGAAGAAGAAGAAGTTTAGAGTGAGAGAGTGAGTTTCGAGCTGGATTCCTAGAGATCAAACCATTAGATTCGCATATTGAGGTTAGATTCTTGATCTACTCTTGTCATTCTTATTGATCATCTAGCTGCATTGCATGATCGAACCCGTTTTGCATATCATGCATCGATTTAAAATTGGTTTTAGAAAGAGAAAATGGTGTTCATGTGTTCTTGAAAGAAAGGTCTTGGTTGATCTGAAAGTTTGCATTAAGTATGAGGTTTCATGTTTTTGTGTTTGTTCTCACTAGATCCTTGAATATGAGTACCCAGGTCCATGTTTTTGAACTCATAGCTTGAAATCTCAGAATTTGTAATAGCAAATCACGATCTTTGCATTCATCTTCCTCATGTTCATGTTCTTCATGTTCATCATGTTCTTCAAGAAAGGGAAAACCAGATTTATTTTCCCTGACTTCTTTCCGTTGAATGTGGCCATCGAGGCAACACCTCGGCAAGGAGGTGTGGGACCTCGGCCTAGACCTGGTAATTGCCCAGCATATTTCCCGAGATAACGAACTGTGTTCGTTTTGATTTGACTTAGTCTTGAGGAACGCCAAGATCATCTGCATGCATGTGAAACTTGTTTGAAAGTGCATTCAACAGACTTTGCCATGTGTTTGTAGGGTTGGACTTGCCTTGACCCCGACGTTTGAAGAACTAAGTGAGTGGTATTTTTAATAAAGCTATGTTATAACGCTTTGATAAAAGTCTTGTTTTGCTTCATTTTGGAAATTATTTGTAAGCATGAATGGTTATTCATATTTGGAAAATATAGATATATATACATATCTTGTTTTGATGACATTCTTGGAAAGTCCGTACGTGCTAAGGGACTATAAGCATTTGTAGCACAAAGTTTGGAAGTCTGTACGTGCTAAGGGACTATAAGCATTTGTAGCACAAAGTTTGGAAGTCCGTACGTGCTAAGCGACTATAAGCATTTGTGGCACAAAGTTTGGAAGTTCGTACGTGCTAAAGGACTATAAGCATTGGTAGCACAAAGTTTGGAAGTCCGTACGTGCTAGGGGACTCTAAGCATTAGTAGCACAAGTCCTTAGTGTCCGGGGACTATAATGCAACGACACCATTGAATTGAGATATCTCCCTTGCCTTGCCTTGTCTTGTCTTGTTTGCCACTGACGGTTTACCGCGTGGGTTTTGTTTGCCGAGATGTCATCACTTGTATTATAATGATGTTAGTAAGCATCCTTTGAAATTTGACAGATTTGCTAGATGGGCTTGGCTCATCCTTTGACATGCATTAATTATGTTACGTATTGTTTGATAAAGATCTTGAATACCAGCCATGCAAACCCCTTTATTTCTTATACCATTCACTGAGTATCCAAGCTCACCCTCTCTATATATATGTAGGTGATGAGCAGGAAGGCGGTGACGCCTAGGTGTGACTCGCAAGCTTGTTTTGGGTTTTTGTCATGTCGGCTTAACTTGTGTACATGTCGACAGTCTTGAAAACTATGCTTCTCAGCTTATAATGCTTGTAAATTACACATGTCGGCTGGAGAAGCCTTTTGATCAAGATTTAAAATGTATTTTGTACCTTATTGTATTTGTATCCAAGTTGTAATGTTATGTAAAGTTGTATGCCATTCCATGTAACCTACGCACTGCTCTTATGGACCACTTGTATTTTAAGATTTTTGCTTCCGCACTTGTGAGCCCCATATATAATTATACTCTGTTTGTGTGTGAATCTTGAAAGATGGCCTTCGGTAATCTCGGATTACTGGCCATCACGGCACTAAACTACTAGGGGCGGTTTGGGGTCGTGGCAAGTAAAAATTAAGATTGATTAAATTAAGACTTAATTGGAATTGATTAAGTTAATTAAGTTAAGTGCTAATCATAATTAATTTGGACTAAGTACTGATTAAATTAAGCTAAGGTATAATTAGTGTATTAAGCTAATCCCAATCAATTAATAAAAAAAGTTTGAGTGTGTGTGTGTTGATTTGTTCTAGAATTGAATTCAACTATAGAGAAGAAAAGGAAGAACTAAGAGAGGAGAAGAGGAGAAATTGTAGAAATCAACAAGAACTCAACAATCCGAGACTCTAGGCGAGATTTTCTAAGTAAATTCTTGTAGAAAATCCTCCATACACCATGAATTATTGAAATAATTGGAATCAATTGCATGAAATTCAAAAGAAATAAGGAAGAGAATGAAGAAATTGAGCTACGATCATGAATTATGAAAGTTAATTTGGAATTTCATAATTTTGGGTTTGAATTTTTGTTGTCTTGCATAAATTTGGGTTTCATTTTCAAATGCATGAGAGTTCATATCTTGCAAAGTTTTCAAAAATCTCATGAATTCATAGTTTCAATTTCATGTTTTGAAGATCAAAAGGAAAAAAGTTCAAAAAACGTGACATGAATGAAGTTTTGATTCAAGCTTTGACAAATTAAAGAAGCTTGTGAGCAAATGAATTGTAATTAATCATGTTTTTGTGTTTTCTAATGTATTTACATGTTTTTTATTAAGCCATGCATGAACCCAAACTTTGAAATTTTGTTTTGGAAGCCATTTCTTTAGATTTTCGAAAACAAATTTTGTGTAAACCGTTCGACCGGTCTTGTTACTACTCAAGTGAAGATTTGAAGCAACCAAAATTTTGTTTAGCAAAAAAAAAATTCTGAGAACTCGCATTCACCGCTCAAGCGGACTGCCCTATGTCAGCATGTTTTGAAATGCACCTTTTTGTTCATATTTTTTTTTCTTATCCTTTTACCAAACATCATTATGTATAATTTGAGCCTAACTAAGAGTAAATAAGCTAGAAACCAACATAATGTAGACACCCCATTTTTGACCGTCCTCAAGACTTGGACGTCACCGTTTGAACACTCGGTGATCATCCATGTTTGTGTTCGTTTGGAGTTCCCGGAGGTCTCGGCTACGCGCCTTGCCTCAGGATCTCCGAACTCGACCGTTTAGTGTCTGGTTTTGCACCAAACACTTCCATTTTGCCTTTGAAAGGCAGGGCAGGGCTTGTAGACCATCCCCATCCATCACTGGCAGTGGCTAGAGGTCACCGGCTGGTTTTTGCTGCCACCGGCAATTTATATTGCCGGTCGGCACTTTTTAGTGCCGGTCGGCACTTAATTTTGCCAAAATGGCATTTTTGGCCGGCCGACTACTGTGCATCTGCTTTTGCAGATATTTTAAGACAGCTGTCTTGCTTTTGCTCCCCTCCATACACGTGTATGGAGGGATCTCCCTCTTGGAAGCTTGTCTTGTAAGCTTTACAAGACAATAAGACTCTATAAGAGAGAGCCTTCTCTCTTGGCCTTAGGGTTGGAGACACTTGAGATATTTTGGGGATCTTAGACAGCCAGTGTTAGGGTTTGAGTTCTAGGGTTAGAGTTAGATACACATTATCTCTTTCTTTTTCCCTCTTGTGTGTGTTTTAGTGTGTTTAGTCCATACTATTGCACACAAACACCTAGTGTTTCACCTTCACTTAGCTACTGAGGTTCTAAGGGACTGATTTTGAAGTTTTGGTGTTGGATTCAAGCCAAGGAGGGCCATTGGAGCATCATTTGTAAAGGGGTCTTCAAGGGTGAGAATCTAGTCCCATTATTCCCCAATCTTGCATTGTATTTTTACCTGTCTTAAAATCATTTTTGAGCTTGGTGTATAATACAAAAAATTTCTGTTTTTAGGCCCTCTTGACTGTTTGTTTAGAGTGTTTTGTGGTTTGGAGGTGTTTGACCCCTCCTAGGCCTTGAAAGGCCTCATTTTGTGCTATTTTGTCCTAGTTTCGAGACATTCGTGTTTGGGCCTCTTCACCACTGAAATCTTGAGGGATTTCAGTGGTGAAGATGGTGCCTTGAAGTCTCCAAAAGGGGGGGAGGGCATCCCCTCCCCTTGTTGTCCTTGAAATGGACCATTTTTGGCCTCTTGAGAGAGCACCATGTTAGAGTGTGTATTGATCATGCCTTGGCTGTTTTTTTGTGCCTATTATATCATGATATACCTCTATTTATTGTTGGTTTTGGTACTCCATGCATGCTTAGCATACCTACCATGTAATGCCATATTTATGCCTTAACATGCCTTAGGTTGTTAGCCTTTGTTCAAGCATGTTTTAGGCTTAACCTTGTGAAGGTTTTGTGCTCATTTTGCCATGTTTTAGCTCTGTCCATAATCGTTTGGGTTGATCTCGACATGCTTAGTATAGCTCCTTTGTATTCAGGCTTGTTGGCCTCAAGTATGTGGATGTGTAGAACGTGTTTCTTGCATCATTTCGGTGGTTTGAAACCACCCACCATGTCATTTTAGACCTTTTAGCATGCCTAAATGTTTGCATTTTGTGGCCCTTTTGTTGCTTCAAGAGTTGATGCTCCATGCTTCATATTTATGCCATGATGTATACCTCTAGGATTAGGTTACTTGGATGTCATCTAAGTGATTCTTGAGGCTTGTTTTTGCATGATTTGGGACTGTTTTCGTTCAATTTGGTCATTTGCTTCATGAGTCATATGATCATGCTTTAGGTCCTTAGGCCTCGTTGCATGTATAGCTTGCATGAGTAGGTTAATTTGGCATCGTTTCCTACATGTTTTCAAGGCTTATAATGCATGCTATTTTGTCCATGAATGCCTCTTTCAAGTGTGCTTGAAGGTTGTCCGATTTGTGCCTAAGTGTTGGCCCTTAATCATATGTATGTGTGCATGTGTTTTGGTCCCTTGTTTTGAGCACTTTGGCCACTGTTTTAGGCCTATTTAGAGCTGCCTAAATCATATTTAAGTCCATCTTGCCATTAATTAGCATTGCCTCATGTTTGCTTGTATGCTTGCATAAGTACATTGCATTGTTCATGTTGCATGAATGATAACATGCTTAGGTTGCATTGCATCAACATGCATTCCTTGGCCCTTGATTTGGTGATAGGGATTGGGACTTTGGTTTGTTTGTATGGTTTGCATTTCATTTGACATGAAAATTGCATATTCGATTTCTTGGGCCATCATGCATGGAAATACGTGATTGGTGGTCCGAGAATCGAGGCACATGCCCCTTTGAGTCATTACCATGATAAGGGACATGAGTGGTGCATACATGCCTTGAATTGTGCTGTCATGCTTTGCCTTGCCCTCTGTTGCTGTCATTTGCAGAGTCTGCAGGAACACTCTGCCGACCGGCAGTGTAAAGTGCCGACTGGCAATCATTTCTATGCCGACAGCTTCATTTTGTGTCGATGGCCACACCACACTGCCGGTGGCAATTCCATGCAGCCGGTGATGTCTCCCAGCATCCAAGGAAGCAGTCTTGAGGTTTTGGCAGCCTCCAGAGGAGTGAAGGAAGGAAAACAGAGGCAGCCTATGCATGGCGGTGCATTTCCGAACAGGACCGAGCATGCATTGCATCTGGCTCTCCTCCCGAGGCGGTTTACTGCTTTTTCTAGATTAGTTAATTTGTTAATTAATTAATTTGTAATATTTAATTAGCTTGCGTAGTTAATTAATTTGTATTATTTATTTGGTCCCTCCGAGTGAGGCAATCTGTAATAAGTGTGTTTGAGTGGTGTGTATGTCTTCCAATCCCACTTCTTTCTTCCCTTTTATTTACCTGCTTATGATGGTAGATTAGGGTAACGTTTAATTTAGCATACCTTATGCTATGCATGCGTGCATTCATGCATTTGTACTGCATGCATTAGGCTCGGTACATCATGCTAACTGCATTTGTACTTCAATTCAAAAATTGAATATGTGATAGTTGATCGCATTCATATACCATGTTTAGGATTAGCCGAGCCTACTTTGATTGCATCCTGTAATGTGTTGCATTAGGCAAATCTAACATGAACTAGGACACGCATGTTTGCTAACTAGTTTATTGTTTTGGCACGGAGTACGATGTAAGTATTTATGCTTTAGCACTCTCGCATGCGTGTGAATGTTAACATGACAGTATGCTTGCCATGTGGCTAAATGCTTATGTGCTAAATTGCTTGAATGCCTGTGGGTGAAGGTTGGATTGTTTGAGTTGGAAAAACTCGTTGAAATCCGTATTTTAGCCTACTTGCGAGTAGCAAATTCCAAAGTATTTTTCAAAACAAACGGATATGCAATGCTTATTTCCAATTAGGCAATCTAGTCTATACTTGTTTGCTGCGCGCATAACATAGTAATTCTAGCTAAAACTGGAAATAAAGAACACATAACGTTTCAAAGTCGATACATATTGGTTAGTTAGAGGCGGTCTCGGACCGGGCGAAAGGAGGGTGGCTCATAGTGACCTTCCCGATCGTACCAAGCTCCGGAGCCGAGACAACTCCGTGTGATGACGACACGTGGCCTTCGGCCGAGTCAAGGGTTTCCTAAATTCTCCCATTTAAAATATTTAGGTGGCGACTCTGTAATCTGGCAAAGCAGTCCAAATGTTTGGCACTACATTTTTTCAAAAATCTGTTTCTCAAAAACGATTGCCAGATTTGGAACTCTTTGGTTCAGATTAAGAACGTGACAAACAATCAAGTCGAACAGTAAGTAGGCGAGGTCCCCCTCCGCGGGGGCGTCACAGTTTCTGCGACTCCGCTGGGAGTTTTAGAGAGCTTGACTCGAACTCAAGTGATTCCTGTTTTGATTTCGTTATGTTCTCTTTGCGTTTGGCATGTGCATTGGTGCGGCCCTAGGAAACACAGTGTTTGCCCATCTGCGCATTGCCTGAACGTTTGCCGGAGGCTTGTCTTGTCAAGGCATGACCATAGAAGGAATGACTGGCTATGGGCTCTGACAGTAATGGGAAACAAAACCCGGTTTTACCGGGGCACCCCTTTTTCGACGCATATCGGACCTAGTGGCCATATTTTAGATCCATAGTGACCCTTCAAGTTAGGACCAGGTTGCTTACAATTATAGGTTGTTTGAAACTGCTGTGTGCGTAGTGAAACCCCTGTTCCTGACAAAATAGGCAGGGAAACCCTACCCCAACATAGGGGTGTTTTTTGGCTTATCTTACCTTGCTATGTGCTTTTAGAAGGTATGCTCTACAGGGAAAACGTACATACCAGTTTGGGCAAAGTTTGAGTATCGGACCGAGGGCACCAGTATGCAGTGTTGTTGGGAATCAGTTTATCTGCGGGTATCCAGTTTCAGTTTAGGGGCACAGTGATTCTGAGAACAGTGAATCAGTAGTGGAGTACAGTTGTTCCGGGCTACGCCCGTGTTTGATCAGTTTGGGTGAATGCTGCTTGTTTTCCCTTTCAGTTCAGAGAGTTCAAGAGAATTGATACAGAATAGCCATGTGTTCCCGCCTTGCTGAGGCAGGATTTAATGACGACAGCAGAATTCACAAGAGTTCATGTTATGACGACTGCATTAGATCAAGGGACCCGGCTTGCAAGTGAGAACCAACGTTGATATGCCCAAACATCCACCCAGGGACCGCACCGTGTGCACCCGGTCTGGGCCCCCCAGTTGTATCAGGCTGCGTGAGCCACCACCTTTGAACTATGGGATGATAGGTTGATCTCCAGAGGTCTGTGGTAGATCTCGCCTACGGGAATGTCAGCTCACCTCCAGCCGCCACCATATGCCGGAAGTTTTGGTACCCCAAAGAAACCCCTGCTGCTGGGCGGATTGTGATCGAACCTCAGTCAGCCGAGATGGCCTCCCAGCCTACGGCAATGACATGCGACATCAAACCCAAATCCTTGATCAGGCTGAGACCAGAGGAAATGGCAAAGCCAAAGGTAGACGCTGATCCATAGAACAACTGCTGTGGGCAGTCGAGGCTTTGAAAGCCGGGTTGATGATAAGCACAGATATCTCGCAGTTGTGGCAAGACTATGGAGGATGCTTTCCCCACTCTAGCTGAGAGTGAGCTAAGTCAATCAGGATCGGGATAAGGCCATCATGCCAGAACAGTTCCCTCCTATCCAGCCCCTGCACCCGGGATAAGATCAGAGCACAAGGTGGGCGCCTGCCCGATCCTTTTTGCCTGTGCGGAGCTAAGTAAGAGCGCTCAGACTCCGAAATACCTACCCGGGGCGCAGGGCCTTTCATGCTCATCTACTGCTTCTATCCAAGGCACTTCCAGATCCTGCCGAAGGGGGCACCTTAAACCTTGGAGCCTCGGCCACTCCATAAGAATTTCTCTCCTGCAACGCTGATGCTGCTCAGTACTGGCGGTGTACCTCAGCAGACAGGCCACCCACTGACAATTGCTCCCCGCCTCCGTCATAGGTGCATAAGATTTGATTGACAACAAGGTTTATCTCCCGCCCACGTCTCAGCTAAGTCCGTTACCCACCCAGTTGCTGGATTTTGAGGGTTCAGATGCTGTTAG
>NW_021038377.1:0-17073 GCF_004153795.1 Camellia sinensis | reverse complement strand
TGTGTTACATGCTCCATGTTTTGGTCATTGTGCATGCTTTTGAATTTAAGTCATTTAGATGCCATCTAAGTAATCTTTTGGGCATTGTTTTATGTGCTAAAACTCTGTTTTGGGTCATTGAATTCATGCCATGTTTGGTCTTGTTAAGTGTGGTTCAATACCCCTTTAGCTTGCTTTGAATCTTGGGGGTAGTTCAATACCTCCTTAGCTTGCCTCAAGTACTTGGACCATTTTTGCATGCTTTGCTTGATTTGATTACTTGGTTTGGCACCTCTCTTTCATGCAATTTCAGAGCTTATGATACATACCATATGCCCATGTTTGTCCTCCTTTAAGTGTGCTTAAAGGTTGCTTATTTGATGCTTAAGTGTTGGCCCATCAACATGTACATGTGTGTGTGTGTGTTGGCTCTCATTTCCATAGCATTAGCCACTGTTTTAGGCTTGTTTAAGGGCTGCCTAATTTAGTTTAAGTCCACCCTTTGGCATGTTGTTGCATGCCTAGCTTATGACATGTTGTTGCATGTTGAAATGATGTTGCATTTGGCATGTATTCTTCTCTTTGTTTTGGTTGCTTAACATGCCATATTTTTGCATGCTTGTGTGTCGACATTGTGCCTTGTATGGTCATTTAACTTGCATGCTTGTTATATGCCTTGCATGCTTCCCATATGCCTATGTTGCTTCCCATCTGCATGCATCTTTCACCTCTTGATCAAGTCATGATAGAGGCTGAAAGTCCCTTTGTTTGCTTATTTGCATTGCATTTCATTTAAAATCAAAGTGCATACTTGTTGGTGTGACTATGTGCATTGCATTACATTTGAATGAAAAATGCACGACTTGGTCTCTTGGGCTATCGCGCATTGAAATGTGCGCTTGATGGTCCGAGAACCAAGGACCATGTCCCTTTGAATCATAAACATGATAAGGGATATGGTCGGTGCATACATTGCTTGAAATGCATTGCCATGCTGTGCCTTGCCCTCTGCTGCTGTTAATTACAGGTTCTGCAGACATTATTGGCCGACTGGCAGTGTTCAGTGCCGACCGACCATAAATCCGTGGCCGATAGCTTCATCAACAGCTGATGATCACATCTTACTGCCGGTGGCCATTCTCCTCCGCCGGTGGTGTCTCCCAATGTCCAGGGAAGCAATTCTGAGACTTTGGCAGTTTTCAGAGCGGCAGAGCAGGGAAAACAGAGGCAGCCTACGCATGGCAGTGGACTTCCGAGTAAGACCCGAGCACGCGTGCATTGAGCCCTCTTCCCGAGGCCCTTCTTCTTGTTTTCTCAAATTAATTAATTTGTTTAATTAATTTAGTTGGTCTGTAATAATTAATTAGCTAGGATAGTTAATTCATTATTCGAATTGTATTATTCTTTTGGTCCCTCCGAGCGAGGGCAAACTAGTAAGAATACTCAGACTTGATGCATTAGGCACTTCACATGGACTTGGATCATGCATGTTTGCTAACGAGTTCTTTGTTTTGGCACGGAGTACGATGTAAGCATTTATGCTTTAGCATTCTTGCATGCGTGTGAGTGTTGCCATGATAGTATGATTACCATGAGGCTAGCTGCTTATGTGATATAACTGCTTGAATGCCTGTGGGTGAAGGTTGGATTGTCTGAGTTGGAATAGCTCATTGAAATCCGTGTTTTAGCCTACTTGCGAGTAGCAAATTCCAAAACATTTTTCCAAAACAAACGGATATGCAATGCTTATTCCCAAATTAGGCAATCTAGTCTATACTTTTGTGCTGTGCGCATAACATAGTAATTCTAGGCTAATAATCGGGATAAGAACACATAACGTTTTCAAAATTGGATATCATGGTTAGTAGAGGCCGATCTTCGGATCGGGCAAGAGGGGGTGCTCATAGATGACCTTCCCCAATCGTACCCAAGTTCTCGAGCCTAGGCAACTTTGGTGATGACGGACACGTGGCCTTTGGCCCCGAGTCAGGGTTTCCTAAATTGCCCCAAAATAAAATAATTAGGTAACGACTCTATAGCTGACAAAGCAGTCCATGTTTGGCATTTCTTTTCTAAAAATATGTTTTCTCAAAATGATTTGTCGGATTTGGACTCTTTGGTTCAGATTAAGAACCATGACAAAAAATCGAGTCCGAACTGTAGCACGAGGGCCTCACGCGGGCGCGTCTACTGTAGTATATGCACCATGTTTACTGATACTGGAGGAAACGAGCCAAACTGGATGGCTGGCTGTATCTGTTTCCCCTCTTGGCTGCCTTGATCAGTTATTTCAGAAGCATTCTGCATGCTGCATTCTGGCACTTCATTGCTAACAGGTTCCTTCGAATGGTTTTCCTCGACTGGTTTTTCAACCAAAAATGTTTGCTCGGCCATGAAGGCTTCGAACATTTCATCTTCCACCATTTCTTTCTTTTGGCTAATGCTAATTTCTTCTTCTGTCTCGCTGCCACTCTCCATCAGAGCTTTCTCCAATCCTGCTAAGCTAGCTTTCTCTCTGACTTTTAGTTCAGAATGAACCTTAGCCAACTGTTCTCTTCTGTAACCCACCTTGCTTTGTAAAGTTGGCTTTGGAGTATGGTCTGACTTTGGATTCTTCTTTCCTTCGGTCTGGATCAATGAAGAACTCTCTCCACTTTCTTTCAGGTCTTGCTGGTACTGGGTGTACCTACGCTGAATTTTCCTCCTTTGTGATCTGAAAATTATGGGGACCATATCTGGTTTCTTCGTTTTTGGGTGTTTAAGCAATACCCAATTGTTGGGGGCTACCAAAGGAGGCTTAACCATCTTACCTTGGTTTTTAACATCCTTTTGGGTAGGCACTTCCCTAGGTTTGTTCTGCATCACAAACCAATCTGGAACTCCAGGTACCCACAAACTTATTGACCCAGATGTTGAGCTGCCCTTTTCTTCCTTCGAAGCCATCTTCGAAACTGGCTGTGAAGGCAATTGCTTGGCTCTGACCTCAAGTTTCGAGCATGATTCAGGCCTTCAATGTAGGTGACCACTTTCTGTCCTGCGTGAAGCTGGTCTAGGGGGCCAATCTCTGGCTTTGATCCCAAAACCTGAACTCTTCTCCAGTCTTCTTTCAGAATGACAGCTCTCTATTCTGTAATAGTTAGGTGGCCTGGACTCATATAAGGGCCTCTTGCCTTTAGTATGCATTCTATCAACTGCAGGCTCAACCACTAATGGCTGCTGCCTAACACTAGTCGGATACGGCCTTTCATTATAAGCATTGGTTAGTTTGGGACGCCTCTGCACATCCCTGTAATATTGCTTCCCATCAACTGGAAGGCCTTTCAACCACTTATAACTCAGTCCGCACCTGGGAGACATCCTCTGCATTACGGCTGCCTCTAGGGAATCATCATCCAGTGCTTCTTCATCAGAGTCTTCCCTCTCCCAGCCATCTCCTTGCCTTTCCTCACCCAGTCCTCTTTGGTGGGTAGATAACCCACGCCAAAGGTATGTGGGTTGTGCGGCACTTCGGCCGATACTGCAATGCTCTTCCGGCCACTCTTCCCTAATCCCATCTCGGGGATGTGTTGGAGCTTGTTCATGAGGTACACTGATTGAGCGCTAACATACAACCCCTCATTAATAGCCATGACGTTCTGCATAACCCTAGCCTCGGCTAAGGTAAAACCCGACAAGAACACATCCTCCATACCATGCTTGATTTCCAAAACCAGCATAGATACTTCTAGCGGTGGATCGACAAATTTCCAAAAACAATGGCCACTCCCTTCCCATGAGGGTATTTCATCATCTAGTGCAAGGTGGATGAAACTGCCTTCGCCTGGTGCAGCCACGGCCGCCCCAAGAGCAGATTGAAGGTCGCGGGAACTTCTAAGACGTGAAAGTCAATCTCGTGCTGTCCCGGCCCAACCTGGGTCTAAATTTTCACCGTCTCCATTACTTTTCTGCTTGTGTTATCATATGCCCTTATCATTTGAGCTGTTGGTACAAAGTCTTCGGGCTTCAACCCGATTGCATACGCTATCCTTGTCGGGCACACGTTGATGGCGGATCCGGTATCGACAAGAACCACCGGTATCCATTTGTTTCTACTTTCCACAGAGATGTAGAGTGGTTTGTTATGGTTCGCGCCCTCAGGCAGCAGTTCCTTGTCGAAAAAGGTCAACATCGGGGTAACCCCTCCCGGAAAAACTAAGCCCACCAGCTGTTCAGGTGTGGTGTCTATTGAGAGCTTGGCCTTGTCTATTGCCGATAAGACAGCTTGTTGATGAACCCGTGAAGCCATAAGCAGTCCCCAGATGGAGATGTCTACTTGTATCTTTTTTAACTATTTTAGTATAGCCTTTTCTTCGAGTTGCTTCTCCTTCTATTTTTCCGCCTCCTTGTCCTTCCCAGACGCCTCCGGCTGATCTAGGTGTGGGGGCTTGAAATACCGCCCGCTTCTGGTCATATGATTGACTTCACCGATGTACCAGGTATCATCAGGTTGATTGCTCCCCCAATCTTCATCTATGTGGGCAAGACATAGATCATCGTCTTCCCACCGCATTCCATTGGGGACCGACAAACACCTGTCTGGCTCCGTTACAAAAATCTATGTCCCCACAGCACCTTGTGTCCCATTACTCACAGTACATTCTGTTCTTGTGCACACAGTACTCTCAACCCCCACAGGAGCTTTGACCTTTCTGGTTCTTTCAGAATCTTCGATCCCTTCTTGTTCTAATTGCTTCAACACAGCTTGCTCAACATTTCCTGCATTCACACTGCCCAAGTCCCGAGCGAAATTCTTAGCACCGGCGCTCTCTGGCGATGCATCCATATTTTCGGCCCTTCCGGCCACAGTTGATGTCCCCGTCCCTAACGGACCCTGTTCTAGCTGAGGTTGTTCAACAACATCTGGCTGGTCGTCAAGCCACCCAGTAGACTCTGTTGACTCCTCAAAATCGAACCAGTGGACCGTCATGTCTCCCGGATCTTGTTCGTTGAAAATACGAAGGTCAACAATGTCCCGTTCTAGAACTGCTAAGTCATCTATCCTCTGATCAAGTCCATCCCCCCGTAGTACACAAAGTTTCGCCCCTGCAGGCAATTCCACATTTGGCCTGACCTGACCCGCTAACGCAATGTAGCCACTCGGGTTGCACACCTCCTCAGCAAAGCTCTCAGATTTCTCAGACTCTGACTCAACAATCCCATTCTCCTCTAAAATTTTCCCTATTCTGTCTTCGATGTCTTCGACAACCACCACCATTGGTTCGGGTTAGGTTCGGGAGATGTCCAACATGCACAAGTCAGTGCTGTCAGGAAAGAACACCTCCGGCTTGGGTAGGTGAGATGGGGTGATATAAATGCTGGGGTCGTATGACATGACCCCAGTCTGGATAAAGTTGATGTGTTTGGGAGGTGGAGCTTGGTTATGTGGTGGGAGAGGGTTGGTTGTGACATTGGGTTTCTCTAGAGGCACAATCACTCTATTATCGATGAGATCTTGAATCTCATGACGTAATCGGAAGCATTGGTTGGTGTCGTGACCGTGCTGTTGGTGAAAGGCGCAATATTTGGCTGGATTATAGGAGGAGGGAGTTTTTCTGGCAGTGGCCGCAGCTCTAGGGGCTTCAAGTGCCTTTTCTTGATTAAAACCCCCAAAGCTTTGGACAGGGGCATATATAACGGAATGAAGGCTCTTTGGCTTTTGGGTGCGTATCTGGTTGCTTGCAAGCTACTACCGGACGCACCGGAGAATGGTGTAGCCGCAAGGGCTATTAGGGGAGTGGTGGTGACCATGCTTACTTTTGAAGCTCTGGCGGTTGAGGCATTGCTTGTGCCTGTATTGGTATTGCGGTTGAAGGTTCTCCTGGGTTGCTCTCTGTCTTGGTCAATCAGACCCTGTTTCATAGCATCCTCAATTTGTACCCCCATCTCATGTAAATCTGAAAAGGTGGGGAAGGGGAGTACGATCATTTTCTGCATGAGCTTAGGTTGGAGATTGCGCACAATGATCCGAATTTGATCTTTGTTAGTGGGCCTAAGGGTTATCATTGAGGCCTTGGCCCTCCAACGGGTTACAAATTCAGAAAAGCTCTCATTCGGCTCCTATCTAGTCGTCTCAAGATCACGGGCTGTGATCTTGATCTGTGTATTATAGGAGTACTGAGCGACGAAAGCCTCGGCCATCTCATCCCAATTCCTCTTAACATCGTCTTCCAATTTTACGTACCAGATGGCCGCCACACCCGACAGGGTCCGACCGAATAAATAAAGCTTTTGTAGTCTGGTGAGGCCCATCGGCCTTAAGATGTCTGAAAATAGCCGTAAGTGCACCATGGGATCCCTGGACCCATCAAAGCGGTCGATATGTGGCATCTTAAATCTGTCCGGCAGTGTCACAGCTGCGTCCGAATTTGATTGTGCATGAGCTTAGGTTGGAGATTGCGCACAATCATCCGAATTTGATCTTTGTCAGTGGGCCTAAGGGTCATGATTGAGGCCTTGGCCCTCCAACAGGTTACGAATTCAGAAAAGCTCTCCTTCGGCTCCTATCTAGTCATCTCAAGATCACGGGTTGTGATCTCGATCTGTGTATTATAGGAGTACTGAGCGATGAAAGCCTCGGCCATCTCATCCCAATTCCTCTTAACATCGTCTTCCAATTTTGTGTTCCTGATGGCCGCCACACCCGACAGGGTCCGGCCGAATAAAGAAAGCTTTTGTAGTCTAGTGAGGCCCATCGGCCTTAAGATGTCTGAAAATAGCCGTAAGTGCACCATGGGATCCCCGGACCCATCAAAGCGGTCGATATGTGGCATCTTAAATCTGTCCGACAGCGTCACGGCTGCATCGGTATACCCATCCTCAATCTCCGGAATGGTCTTGACACCCAGGGATTTCTTGAACAGCTTCTTAAGCTTACTCACTTTCAATGCCGTGGGGTGCACTTCGAACTCGAAGGGAGAATCAGGTAAATTGATAGGCGTGGGTGCCTTGGATAGCTGAGGTGGGATCGGGGGCGGAGCCGGCCCCATTGGGATATCTGTATCCTCCTAGACATTCTGGACATTCGTCGTCTCCCTGGGTGTTGGGTCTTTTGGTGGGGGAGGAACCTGATGTGAAGCAGATGCTCTGGTTTGCTGTTGGAGCTGGGTGATTAGCTCTGCCTGTTGAGTCATGACCTCGGCCTGTTGTTTGGCAAATTCATCTCGACGAACAGCATCCTGCTGCATGATTCTCATACTTTCTTGGAGTTGACGCATCATTTCCTCCATCCCTACCATGTTCTGCTGTTCCAGGTGACTGACTGGTATGTCTATCTCTGTGGTAAAAACTGAAGCCTCAGCCTGACTGTCCACTGATGGGGTAGACCACTGTTCTGGCAACTTCTGCTAGGATACACTGCGTCTTCTTGACCTCCGTCTAATAACCAGGGGTAAGGAATAAAACACTGGTTGTTCGTCGACCAGATCCTCAGATCGATGGAGTCTGCGACCTCTAGTCCAAAGTGCTTAGGAAATATCTGCTGGGTTTGAAGCAATTGTGCTAAACTACCCTACCAAAAAGATAAATAAAGCAATAATAAGGAAATAAACAACCTGACAAACGGACAACATAACAGCGTAAATAAATACAAAACACATAGTTGGGCATCACAACACACAGTTGATAAGCTGAATAGACTGTTCTCAAATACTTGTCTTTGTTCCCAAATCACGGCCCCCAAACTGAATCTGATACCCGCAGATAACTAATTCCCAAAATACTGGTACCGATGCCCACAGGCCTGATATTCAGATTGCAAACTGATACGTGCATTCCTGTAGAGGCCAACTCTAAAAGCACATAACAAATAAGTGAGAACCAAAACACCCCTATGTTGGGGTAGGGTTTCCCTGTCCTATCTTGTCAGGAGCTAGGGTTTCACTACGCACGCAGCGGTTTCAAACAACCTAAAAATCGGGTAAGCAACCTGTCCTAGCTTGGAATGATCACTATGTATTCCGAATATACACTAGGTCGAATGGTCAAAAGGGGTGCCCCGATGAAAATCGGGATTTGTGTTCCCATCGTGGCAGAGCCCGTAACCGGTCAGCCTTATGGCACGCTTCTCAAAGCGAGCCTCCGGCAAACCGTTCAGGAATAGCAGACGGCAAACACTGTGTCCTAGGCGCACCAATGCACATGCAATGCAAAGAAACACATAAGTGCAAACAAAACATGATATCATGAGTTCGAGGCAAGTTCTCTAAATCCCCAGCAGAGTCGCCAGAAACTGTGGACGCGCCCTCGGGCCTCATGCTTACCACAGTTCGGACTCATTGTCACGGTCCTGTATCTAATCTCGCAGAGTGCAATGCAAGACCGATGAATCATCAAAGAGTCCAAATCCGGCAAATCGTTTTGGAAAACAGATTTTTAAGAAAGAAGTGCCAAACATGGACTGCTTTGCCAGATACAGAGTCACCACCTAAATATTTTATTTTAGGGAATTTAGGAAACCCTGACTCGTGCCGAAGGCCACGTGTCCGTCATCACCAAAGTTGCCTCAGCTCGGGAACTTGGGTATGATTGGGGAAGGTCACTTCGTGAGCACCCCCGCTCGCCCGATCAAAGATCGGCCTCTGCTAACCATCATATCGAGTTTTGAAAACATTATGTGCCCTTATTCCTGTTATTAGCCTAGAATTACTATGTGATGCACACAACATACAAATATAGACTGGATCGTCTGTGTTGGAACAAAATATTTCATGTTTGCTTATTTGAAAGATGGTTTGATATTGCTACTCGCAAGTAGGCTAAAATGCGGATTTTGCCACCCTCAAGTGGGCTTAGAAAACATGGTGATTTGCCACTATCTAGTAGGCTTAAAACTCGCAATCAATGAATTGTTCCAATTCAGATAATTCGACCTTCACCCACAGGCATTCAGACAGTTATATCACATAAGCACTTAGCCTCAGGGTAAGCATGCTATCATGGCAGTCACTCACACACATGCAAGGATGCTAAAGCATAATGACTTACTGAGTACTCCAAGCCAAAGAAAAAAATTAATTAGAAATCATGCATGAATCCTAACTGCACAGAAATGCTTAATGCAACACATGCAAAAATGCAACTAAGATAGGCTCGTCTATTCTAAGATGGCATATGAAATGCTACAAAAATCATATATTCAACTTGGAATTGAAATACGATGCAGTTAGTATGATGCGCCGAGCCCGGTGAATGCAATACAGATGAATGTATGCAAACATGTTGAAATAAGTATGATAATTTGAGATATGACCTAAAGCTAACCATTGAAAGCGGATAAATAAAAGAGAGAAAGACGTGGGGTTGGAAGACATTCACACACGCATGCACACTTATTTACAACATTGCCCTCTCTCGGAGGATCCGAATAAGTAATACAGACCAAATAAATAATTAACTATTCTAGCTAATTAAATATTACATACCCTTAATTAATTAACAAATTAATTATAAAGTAAACTAGATATGAAACAAAAGCGGCCGCCACAGCTCCGCCTCGAAATGACTGAATGATGCATGCTTGATTCGCCTTGCTCGGAAACCCGTTGCCATGCCTCTATTGCCTCTGTTTGCACTGTTCTGCACCTTGGAGAATTGCGAAAATCCTAAGGTGGCTTCTGAACCACTCTCTGAACATTTTGGGATGCCACCGGCCGAGAGAAAACACCACCGACCATGGGCACATGGTCATCAACCAAAAATTGGATCACCGGCTAACTATCTATGGCCGACCGACACTGAAAATGGTCGACCGGTCATTTCTTCTTGCAGTACACTGGTTTTGCTGCAACAGAGGACAGACAGTGCATGGCAAAGAATTTCCAAAGCAATGTGTGCACGGCCACCCTCCCTATCATGCTGCGGACTCGAGGGAGTGTGGCCCTCGACCCTCGGGCCATCAACCACGCATTTTGATGCATGATGGCCAAAGGTGTCAAAGGTGCATATCGATATGTAATGAATGCAACACACAAATGAATGCTATACACTCTATCATGTTGAGATCAAGAGTATCGGTGACCGAGGATCGAGGCGCGTTTCGTCACTTTGAGTACGAACGTCCCTCATTCCTCATGTTTGGTTTGACACCCCAAGCCAAACATAATGTAATGTACGCATGCCATACACAATGCAAAACATGCAACCAATGCGATGCAACATGAGCATGTTAACTCAATGAAATCTACTGTTACCTAAGCATGCAAGTTAATGCCAATGTAACATGAACATGCCAAGTATGCAACAAGGTTATGTAATGCAACTAGCTAAATGACATGCAATATAACAAACATGCAAACATGGTATAATGCAAGCATGCAACAACACACAAATGTAACATGTCAAACATGCAACTATATGCAAAGATGGGCTTAAACCGAAATAAGAAGGCCTCAGCTAATCCCAAAACAGTGGCCAAAGTGCAATGGAAATGATGGGTAAATGTGCACACAAACAAACATACTAATGGGCCCATCACCTAAGCATAGAAGGGGCAACTTTCAAAGACACTTAAAAGATGACAAACATGGACATTAGACAATCATGTTAAACTCTGAAAAACATGCAAAAGGATGATGCCAAGCCACTCAACTCATGCAAGTAAGACACACAAAGAAGCCCAAAACTTGAGACTAACCAAGGGGGCTAAAGCCATGACCACATGAGGCAAGTTCCAAAGGGGGAAGGGGATCAAAATCAGAGGTCAAGCATGACCAAATAACCCCCAAAACCTACTGATATGGCAGCTAAATAATCTAAACATGGAGGCATGCACAATGGCCTAAACATGGAGAATAAGACAACAATTCTTCAAAGCATTGAAAGGGTAACGAATGCAAGCATACGAGCATGAAGCATGGACTGAAATATGATCTCAGGTGATGCCAGCTGTGCCTCCATACACGTGTATGGAGGGGAGGAATTGTGCATGCCAGCTATGCCAGCTGGCACAAAATATCTGCCAAAAGCAGATGGAAAGGGATCGACTGGAAAATATGGCCGATTGACCAACAAAAATGGCCGGCCGACCAAAAACATTGCCGACCGACCAAAATATTTGGCCGGTAGCAGAAAAAAAGGGTCGGTGGCATCATGCCAAGGCCGGTGAGGTGTGGGGGTGGCCAACAAGCCATTTCCTGCCCTCATAAGAAAAAACACAAGTGTTTGGCCCATGAGCAAGCACAAAACAGATAAGTTGGGAGATCTTGAGGCAAGGCACGTAGTCGAGACCTCCGAGAACTCAAAACGAACACGAACATGGATGATCACCGAGTGTTCAAACGGTGACGTCCAAGTCTTGAGGACGGTCAAAAATGGGGTGTCTACAGCGTGCTAAGGTGCCCATATCCTGCTGACCAACTAGTTCGGCCACGTTGGCCTGACCAACCCCTTCTTCCTTTGCTGGAATATCATCCGATAAAGCCATCTCATGCCTTCTAGACCTACCACGCATACCACCACCACGTCCACGTCCTGACATCCTAATAAAGGTAACAAAAGAGATTAGTAATTTTACAAATGTGCTGAAGCTAACTCACTCACATCCCAATGCGGTGGACAACATAATTCACTCCATATAAGCACGTAATCACATAAACACATACGAATTTCATTCTTGAATAATGACCGTCCCGCGGCGTTGCTAGAATTGCAATTAGAAATAGCAGTGATCAAGTGTCTTTCTAATAGGACTCCTAAAAACCCGTAGACTCGATCAACATCCTAGAAATTAGATTCCATACCCATATAATCACATAGACATGTTAGCACATAGCATTACAAACATATAAACATCTTTATCAAACGAGGTAACCCATTGTGGAACTAACGACTTCTCACATACCCAAAGTATTCAAACCCGGTACGCTCTGATACCAAGTTGTAATACCCCCAAAATAATACAATAAATACAACCCGTAAGCGGAGGAATAATAGAAATAATATGCTTTCATTCGTCAGAGTTCGTATACAAAAAATAACACATGCGATATATATTCACAAACTGTTCATCCTAAATCTATAGCATGTGTTACAATGACAAGAGAATTCAAAACTAAATAGGTAATTATATTCCCTATAGGCTTACATCTCTCCAAGTTATTCCTTAGTTACAACAAAAGTGAGCCTAGCTCAATACAGTTAAAGCCCTAGGCTATACAAAATAACACAACCAAAGAAAGAAGCTCTAGCTCCCAAAAGTCCCTCAAAGCTATAGCCTTGGCAGAGACATATCACTAACACCTGAAAATGGTTTTCCTAAATAGGGTGAGCCAAAGCCCAGTAGAAACAATCTAACACGATATATGAAATTTAACAAAGATGTAAGTACAATGTGCATATACAATGTCTATAACATAACATTCACATTTCATATAATCTTAAAGTACCCAAGTTCATATCTTAATCCATTTTCCTTCAATTCATTTCAAGTTGATTCATTTCATCTCAATTCATGAGTCAAATCCATTATCTTTTAGACAACCTAGCTGAGACTACAACTCAGTGGTTCTCAAATAAACACAACTATCATACAAATACTTCAACTTGTCATTTTACAGAAATTTCATCCGCGAGAATCAGCACCCATGTATACGCGCTGTTTCGGGACTTTCACCCAAGACACTCCTGCCAACTTAATTTCAATGGAGTCCATCGCCTATCTCCTCCCAAACATGGAGTACATCTCCTTTCTCCTCCCAATCATCATACATATATAATGTATTTAAAACATAGTCATATTCAATGACAACCAAAAATAAATTAGTTTCAATACACCTAATCGTCATGCAATTTCTACAACAATCATAGTTATCCTCCACCAATAGCCCAATACGGATATTTCTAAATAGATATTCAATCTCAAGATAGATAATTTATTCAAAATTCTGAATATGTATTTTGGATTTTCAATCTGAGAGAACGGTACAGACTCTAGAGGATATGTTCCGAATGTGTATTTTGGATTTTCAAGAAAGTTGGGAAACTTACCTACCGTTGGTAGAGTTCGCGTACAATAATAGTTACCATTCAAGTATTGAAATGGCACCTTATGAGGCTTTGTATGGGAGGCCATGTCGCTCCCCTGTGTGTTGGGCTGAAGTCGGAGATAAATCATTATTAGGGCCTAAAATTGTCCAGTTGACAACGGAAAAGGTTAAAATTATTCGAGAAAGATTGACAATTGCCCAAAGTAGGAAGAAGAGTTATGCAGATAACCGACGAAGGAATTTGGAATTTGAAGTGGATAATCATGTGTTTGTGAAAGTCACCCCGATGAAAGGACATCCAAGGTTCGGGAAAAAGGGTAAGTTAACACCCCGATACGTTGGTCCATTTCCAATTTTGGAGAAAGTGGGTTCGGTACGGTAGCTTACCAAATCGCCCTTCCACCAAGTATGAGTCAAGTACATAACGTGTTCCATGCCTCTATGCTTCGAGGATATCTTTTGGATCCGTCTCAATTATAGATTACCACCAAATTGTTCTGGATGATAAGTTAGCGTATGAAGAAAAGCCAATTCGAATTCTGGATCGACAAGTGAAACAGTTATGAAATCGGGAAATTCCAATGGTAAAAGTTAAATGGCAAGAACATTATGGAATAGAAGCAACTTGGGAAAAAGAGGAGGAAATGCAACACCAATAGCCGTATCTGTTCCCGTCCTAAGGTAAAACAAGTTTGAGGGACCAAACTTATTTAAGGGTGGGAGAGTGTAATAACCCGACCCTCGTATGTGTTTCTGCTATACTTTCGATTCCCTACGCTGCACATTTAAATGCCTATTGTGAAGCTTTATGTGAAATTAAGTTTAACGAAGCGAATCTTATGATTACAGATTCATATCTGTATAATAAGGAAGATATCCGTCACCATTGTGATGTTCGGATCTGAAATTGAGAGCCTTAGAGGCTTAATAATCCGAAATTGATTTTACATCTGAGATCAGTATAATTTTTAAGTAATAATAAGCATTTTTGTAGAAATTCGATTTGGAATGATTAAATTGATTGATTTTTTGTCCTAATTCACTTTTCATTTTATATATAGGATATATTATATTCTCTTAATGTTTGTGATTAGAGAGCTCTAAGAAAAATATCCTGAGAGAGTGAAGAGAAGAATTTGAGAGGAGGGGTTTCAAGGAAGGAATTGGGGAATTTTTAGGAGGTTGTAGGAAAACTTGATTCAAGGTATGTTACTCATCTCTAATTAACCCCTCTCTTTGAATAGAGAAGTAATTCCTCTAGATTATTATGCTAAGTAGTGAATTGTGTCGTTATTCTTGTTATTGATTGGTTTGGAATTGTGTTAGATTATCTAGTGAAAGTATCTAATGAGAATTTTTAACCTTATTTTCCTCAATTATCAACTTGAATCCATATGTGTGTGTGTGTGTGTGTGTGTGTGTGCGTGTGTGTGTGTGTGTGGATGTGGTGAGGATATTAGAAATGTATAGAATTGGGTTTAGTTCATAAGCTTTTAGAGAACAAGAATTCAGTTATACTAAAATTGATATATGTTGTAATGTTTGTGTACATGATTTTTGAACCTTACTTCATCACTTAAAGGGCCTAATTTTGAGCCTTACAAAAGCTTACCACAAGTGAGTTTTTGTGTGTTTTTTCGGACACTGCCAAGCAGAGGAATCGCCGCACGTGCGGGGGTCATGGCCCGCACGTGCGGAGGTGCTGCCGCAGTGCGGGAGTCATGGCGTATGTGCGGGAAAATGGAAAATTTGGGGGCTTTGCTACTGCTTAAAAAGCACATGCGGGAACTCTTGCCGCACGTGCGGGCCCTCACAGCCGCACGTGCGGCCCATGCTTGAAAATATGGGGTGCCTTCGTTTTACGTGCTCGCCCTCTGATATTTTTAGAATAATTTTTTTCATGATCTTTAAGATGGTTGTAAATTCATTCGAAACGTAATGACTCAGGAAATGATTTAATAAGAAAAAGGAAACTAATGTGTGTGTTATATATGTGTGTAGGACCACTCCAGAAGGAACCATCGCTCCGCACAACAAACTGTGAGTAGTAGTACTATCGTAGTATGCTTTACTACAACTAATGATTACCATTAGCTTTCTGTTACGCATGTTAATTATGTAACTTATATGAATAATTGAAACAATGTGAATGAATGATGGAAAGGATGTGCATCTTTCATATGACTCTGGAAACTCTGTAAAATTCTGAAACTAGTCTGCTCTGACGATATCTGGGCTTATGGCCAATTTGTATTTTCTGGTATGAAACAAAGTGTTGTACGGAACTAAGTGCTACAGTGTGAGTCACCTCTAGAAATCCGTGCGAGACCCTCTTGGGTTCATACATGCATGAACAGGGCTGTGAGGTCGTTCTGCATTCAGGGCTCAAGGCCACTCTGTTTAGGGCTCAATGCACTCTGTTCAAGGGCTCAAAAGCTATTCCGTTTTAAAGACTGGCCTAAGGCCGTCCGAAATTAGTACAGAATCAGATTAACCATATGATTCTCTGCATTTACATATGCTTTGTTGTGTATCATGATTTAAGTTGAACATCGAATTGTTTAAGTACTATTATTCACTAAGCCTGGCTACTCTGTGTTATGTCTGCTTCTGTAGGTAACCAACCGGAGGTTAGTCCTAACCCATATGCCCGCGTTCTCTTTGTCAACCTCTGTGTGTCCAGCCACTAGGCGAAGCCGTTATTTTTGTGGAGTTTTGTTAAGCGGTTGGCTTGTACTCTAATTTGTCTGTCTAAGTTGAATGTTATATATCTCCCTAAACTACCAAATGTTTTTGTTATACGCCTATCATGGGGCTGGGTCTTATATTTGTATGTATATAACCGATGCTCAGGTGTATGTTACTGTATATTATTCACCGTTGCAATGTTTGTGACCTGCCATGTTAGTGGTAGCTCAATGGATATTATTTCATATATTTAATGCTCCATTCAGGCCCCATATGTTGTGTATATCGAGTTAAGTGTCCCGCTTCTGAATGGGTCATGGCCCAAACTTTTAGGGGCCGAGTTTGGGGCGTGACAAGTGGTATAGAGCACGAGTTGCCATCTCACACACGGATCCATTAAGCTTTAGGGGTGTCCTAGAAAAGACTTAGGCATCGTGCATGACATCTTGAAAGCATATGAAAAGATCAATGTGCAACGTTAAATATACTACTCTGCTAACGCTAACAATTTTGAACTATGTCTATGGTTATATAATTGATTTGTTATGCAGATTATGGTAGAACAAGACAGAAGACTGGAAGAATGCTACTCTGCACGTTGACAGAATGGAGAGATGATCATGGAAATGGCAGAGACTTTACGGAAACAACAGCAACAACCACAAGAGCAACCGCCACCGCAGCCCGGTACCTCCACCTGTAGTACATAGACTTCCATGCCTGAAGACCGAACCATACCCTTACCAAGGAGTTTAAAAAGATGAAACCACCATCATTCAAAGGGAGGAATAGAACCAATGAAACTGAAGCATGGGTGGTTGGGAATAGAGAAGTTGTTCGAAGTTTTCCTTGTACCAGACCCAAAAAGTGTAACTTGGCTGCCCTTCATCTTCTTGAGGGGCCGATGGCATGGAGGTGTGGATGCTTACGAGAACTAACACCAAAAGGATTGACATGGACATGTTCTTGAATTGTTTTATGATAAGTATTTTCCTCAAAGTATGCGAGATAAAGGAAGGTGACTAAATTTGAAACTCTTAAGACAAGGAAATAAACAGTTGCAGAGTATGAAGCTCTAATTTGCAGAATTAGCTCGGTTGTACCTATATGTGGGACCAGATTATAAAAGCACGGACATTTGAAGGGGATTTACGGGGTGCTATCCTGGACCGGTTAACATGTTGAAAGTTACCCACTTATGCTGATGTGTTTGGAGAGGGCTGTTATAGCTGAAGGGAAAACCTCGCTGCTGCAGAATTGGATTTCCGAGGTGGAAAGGAAAGAGGCAGAATATTCAATGGTCAAAGGGGTCAACTAACTCCAACCAAACAAGAACAAAATTCAGGGATCAATACTTTACCCCTAATCAAGATTCAATCCTGTTTGT
>NW_021038376.1:0-14621 GCF_004153795.1 Camellia sinensis | reverse complement strand
GAGATTACTCCATATGTGTCAATACTTCAAACACATTGTTTAAATTATTTGTGGAAGGAGATGGAAACCATTCATCTACGTAGCTCCTAGTAAGTAAAATCAGACTCAGCTTAGGAGTGCTGAGAGAGACTCATCTATCAACAGTAGCGCGCGTGTGTGAGAGCTGCTCATATATCATCACACCTAATCCCATGCTACACTATATCTTATCTAACTCTAAGTCTTATCCTCAGCCACCATGTTTAATTACACCTATGACATCCATCCCTCACTCTTCCCTCCAAACAAGCGTACATCATATATGTATTTAACATATCACTCACTATGATATATTCCCCATCTCCTTCCAAACCAACAATACATAAAACAATTGTCTTAAAGCTATATAACACATATGAACATCCCTCATCTCCTCCCAACAACAATACATAAACAATGTGTTAGAGTATATGAAACACATATGAGTACATCCCCCATCTCCTCCCAAACAACAATTACCATCCCAAATATACCTAATGTGTTAAAGTCTATATGAACAATATCTCAGATACACCCCCAATCTCCCCCAAACAACAATACATAAACAATTGCAAGTATTATTGAACACATATGTGTTGAGTACATCCCCTATCCGTCTCACACACTAGATACCTATCCTGACCTCTCTCCTCCTCTAAAAAAAGAATACATTATATAATGTATTTAAAACATTCATCACATACAATGTTTAAGCAATACATTCATATTGCTGTATTTATTTCACCCATCATATCAGACATAAATCACGTTCGATAGTTTCAGTTTCCCCCTAATTCCATCCACAGATCACACCGATACCAATCTTAATAACAACCCATACGCTATGACACACCCCACTTATATCTACTAATACTCTATATCATATATATATGTTCATCACTACGCACGCGCAGTAGAAGTAGTGCACCAACATCTACACTATCCGACTAAATACTACCACAATTATCATACGACAATTATCCATATTAAATTCTTCAAATATATCCAACATAATCTATCAATCCTACGAGAGAGAGCTTGCGTAGATGCGAGTAATGAGATCAATACCACGCTCTCCCAAATTTCAAGTCTCAAACAACAATACTTAAACATGAAAAAACCCCTCTTTTATAAAATTGCCAAAACCAACACTCATAGTCAATCCACTAACTCCTCCACGCTTGATCTGCCTAGGCGCGAGAGCGAGATCACAGTCTACACCATGTCAACCACCAGCACTCGGTCTCGTATGTAATCATTCTATAAAGTGATCACACATTACACTCATGACAACAAGAGTCAGCTTATCACCATAATCCCACATGATCGAGACACACTAGAACGCACATGAGACGAACTGAATGATGAATTCCATCGACAAATGTACTCTGAGTATATCCACAACCTCTTCAGATAAAGTAGTACAGCCTCCAACCACCCTCTTAATCCTTCCTCCTACAAAGGAGACCATAGGCTATGATCACTATATACTTCTATACACACTATCTATTAATAGAGTTATTACAGAGAGAGAGGATGTAGCCGCCTAGGTTAATGAAAAAGAGATCAAGAAAAAGTGAAGAGAAAGAGGCTGCCGCCAACTGATAAAACGTGCTCGCTCGACATGAGTGGTCGCTCCGAGCCGACTAGACCACGAAGAATCCTCATCAAACGTAGATAAAGCCTGCTCACCAACAATTCAAACCTTCACGTCCTCAACCAGAACACGGCCTACGAAGAAAGCTCGTTCGAACGAAGAACCCAAACAATACCCTTGCTTCTCGAGCAAGGAAACTCGCTCGAGCCAAGAATTGAAACTCTTCAGACAAACCTATACCGTTGACGCATCTCGCTCGAGCAAAGGAACCCTGGACACCACCAGACACAACACCCAACTTCCGCTCGATAAAGACCCAAAAACAAAAAGCTCCGCCTCGAGCGACAAAAGGCTCGCTCAAGCGAAGAACCACAATTACCCAGGCAGCAACCTATTTGCTCCCAATCACACCCAACCTTAACAAACCTGCCCCAAAAACATCCTATATCAATTACAAAGTATTGAAGTGACCGCGCAAACAAGGAATATACAACATCCAACACGACGGAACCTAAGTCCGGAATACAATAATGAATGGAGGGAAAATCGGATCACTATATTTTCCATACTGGTCATCAAGAAGTCTTCTAGATTTTCAACCCCGCAAAGGAATGGAAGTCTCGTTCCCAACATTCATCAGCGTAATTAAACATTACATCATCAACATCAACAATTAGTCAACTACACATCAACACCCATCAACATCAGCACATCAACCACTCAGCAACATTATGACATCATCAACATCAGCAACATCAGCACATCATAAACATCGAACCCATACATGTTACCAGCCCACACCCAACTACATTGCAAATAGAACATAAAACACAACACATACTCTAATTTCTCATGTCATGCTTCTACTTCTCTGAATTAACATGACCACTCTTACGTTCTAACGTTGAGTGATGCCTGGTTGCAATCTGGTAACATTTCGCTATCAATGTGAATGTCGACGGCTACTGAGCGGTATTACGACATTAATACGCCAATCTCTTGCGCCGACGTTGATCACAGTTCAAGAACCCTCAGTTGTCCACACTGAAAAACGCCTTCGCAACTGCTGCCAAAAGGCTTTAAGGCTTTTTTAGGTTTTGGTGGTTGATATGCGATGTGTATTTATGGTATGGAATATCACACAATCAAACATCGCCCCTTCAGATTGCACGATGATCCCATCCCTAACATTGTATGGAAATCAAAAAAAGTTTCTATCCTACATCTCATTTGTTGAGATAGGGAGAAAAATGAAAAAATGCAATAGTATGCTTGGTATTTTGGTAACTCAAACATCACCGTAAAAACCACAAATACCCTTCCCAAATACAGCCCATTTCCAAAACTACACGGTTGTCCAAACGTATTAACATCCACATATGACTTTTCGATCTATAAAAAAAAGGTTAGGACTAAAGGTGTAACATAGCATAATTTAGATTTGCCTGGGTTTTACCCTTAATTTAACTAAATAGATTTTAGTCAATGTAAAATGCATACATTATTCTAAAAATTATAAAATTCAGAAAAATTGAAGAAATTGATTTCACTCAAGCCTAAAAAACATGCCACAATATATTTGATTAGATGTTGGGGAGATATACCTAAACATTCAACTCCTGCTGTAACATGGCTACATGTATATATAAATGAAATAATAAATATTTATAAAATTTTTAGATTATAATTTTATGTTTATTTTTGAATTTTGAATATATGATAAAATATTTATTAAACATTGCATAAATTTTTAAGAGCATTAAAAATTTAGAATCCCTGTCATTTAATCAATGACTACCCTAAGGCAACTGGTTGGCCCAACTTAAGTAATTTTAAATTGTAAAAATTTTAGAAACCTTAAGTAATTTAAGATCGTAAAATTTTAAAACCTCAAAGCCCAACAACGTATTTGCGTAATTATACTGTGTAATGCTGTCCTATACACAACTAAACAAATTAGCATTGTTTTATAAAAAATAGTGAAACATCTCTATCCAACCTTTTAGTATAGGAAAATCCAATATTTTTTTTGTTATTAGTAAGTCCCTCAATAATATTTAGAACCATTTTCAGTGTCACAAAGAAATTCAAATTTACTCTATGCAGCTAAAATCTCGTCTGTGCCCGAAATTTCTCTGTTAAAATATTAAGGATCCCAACTACTATGAAAATATTACATATCTTTATCTTAAAAATCATAACATAGTGACCTTAACTAAAACCCATTCTTTTATATTGTCATTTAAAATACAATAAAAAATCATGTGCTAGCACATAGAACAAAAAAAAATTTAAAATGACAATGTTAATAATGAACGCCCTCAAAATTAACCCATTAATATCAATTGACATCATTAATAAAGAAGACAATTATTAATTCATCATCCAGAGTATTTACCAAAATAAAGTATTACATTATCATCGAATAAAATGCCCACAGGCTTACCATCTTCAAGCAACATTGGTAACTCAATACAGAAAAGCCCCAAGGCTGAATGTTAATGTACTAATATAAGACAATTAACTAAAAGTAGTCTTCTTCATACCCAGAATCGCAAACCCTCCCAAACTAAGTCCTTGGAGGGTAGTTTTATCACTGAACCTGAAATGATGTTCCATAAAGGGTGACCACAGCCAGTAGAATATACTAAACCACATATAACAATTGAATAAAAGCATAGCATTCAAACAATGGTTAGGAAAAGAATAATTTACTTCATTTTATCAGGTCTAATGACACTATGTCATAAGAATACAGTTTGTATTTCCAATTTTTATCAACATGGCTTCAGAAAAAACCTTTGGCAAACTTACAACGGAATCACATATATAATATTCCAATCCTTCCAATATAACAAACAATGAGACTCAAAGCTCAATCAAACCGTTCATTACTCCAGATTGATACACAAGTTTAGTGTTGTATCATAAAAACACTTCTATATAAAAAGCACACATAAAAGTATGCTAATGGAGTCCATCCCCTATCTACCTCCCAAACAAAAATCCGTTTAGAGGTCTCCCTATTTCCCTAAACCGTGGAGTACATCCCTATCTCCTCCCACACACAAAACAATGTATGCAAAGCAATGCTCCAATCATTACCGTATTTTCTGCTATCATATATTAGTCAAAATTAATGACTAAACCAATATGATTAGTTTAGTTATTCCTAATCCACATGCAATGTCTACACATCACGACTATCCTCCACCATAGCCAAAACAGTATCTTAAACTGAAAATACTATATCAACCAATTCAATAGACAAATGATACAATTACCCAGTTACGCATTTTATCAATAGATTCCGCCAATTCCATGATTATAAACCCCCTTTTCCCAATTCCTTGAATATCTTATACAAATAATTCAATTAATACAACCTAGGGTTTTCTTCCAAAATTTACAAAGTATCCAACATGTTAAAATACGCAAAACTTAGAACCAAAAAAAACCCTTATAAAATGGAGGTAGGAAATCCCTACCTCAAAGAAAAAACACAAATGGTGCTGAAAGAGATGATGCCAAATACCAAAGTGCTCCAAATCGCAATGCTCAGATTAATGGAAGCCTTGCCCACTCTATCTTTTTATGAAGGATTAGGTAGAAAACACCCCTAAATGGATCAAATCTAAGAAGAAGGTGAGTTAGGGAAGAGGAGAAGTCGACTAGGGTTGAATAAAAAAGAAGATGAAAAGGACTGATAAAACCCGCTTGCTGTAAATAAATACTGGACAGGCTTCGGCTCAGAGCGAAGACTTGGTCGTCCACGAGCCAGTAACAGAAAACTACGCTCGAGCAAGGAAGCCTTGCTCAGCCAACAACCCAAAAACATCGCTCGAGCGAAAGAAAGCTCGATCGACCGAAGAAACTCCAAACGAACTCAAACCCTCAGGTCTGTAAATAGACACACGCTCGAGCGAAAGATGAACTAACTCGCTCGAGCGAAGAAAAGCTCGCTCGAGCCAAGAGTGCAAAGCTACAGGTCCATACAGGATGCCAACTCTCACTCGAGCGACCCAAACCCCAGCTCGAGCGAAGAACCAAAACGACATCTCGCTCGAGCGACCAACGCCTCGCTCGAGCGAAACACCAAAAACCTGGACAGCAACACTTGGTTTCTAAACCCAACCAACCTGAAACAAACCTGCCCAACACATCCTATAATTCCAAAAGAGAAAATAAAGGACAACAACACCAATTATACAATGACAGAATCTACGGAACCTAAGTCCGGATACAATAATCAAACGGGAAAAGACCGGGGTCGCTATAAATAATAAATTGTTAACAAATTAAAGTATTAAAATTATTTCAAAATTAAATGTGGATCAATCTGGATAATAAGTGTTATAATGTGTATCGAACATATAATATATATTGTAACGCCCTAGAAAAGGAACCTCCCTGATACTATTCACTCGGGCATTCCCGACATATAACACACAAGAAGGATAGAGACAACAACAGTAATAATACAACATTCTCAATATTCCTTCCATGTTGAACTATTTCCAAAACTTACAACACTGTTTCTTTTACATCCACTGGTAAAATAAAATCGTTCAAGGAGTAAGAAATAATACAACAAGATAGTTCACCGGCTTACATTTGATCAAACCTTGACCTTTACTACACCAAAAGCAAATCAACACATCACAACAATGACAACCTTAGGCTTAAATACAACATAATCCCAAAAGAAAAGCATTCATGCTCCAAAAATGAGTTCTTCATTTCAAAAACATCAATTAGTAGGTGCATTCGTCTTCATTCCCTGAAAATGGTTAGCTTTGGGATGAGCAAAAACTCAGTAGGTAATGAATTTAACAAGTTATATAATTAATTAAAAAACACATGATCATGCAATACAAACATTTGGTTAACTACAATACGTATGTATGTAAATGTATTTATGTATGGGTGTGAATTAGGTAATACATGAAGTTTGAATTAACATTTCCAGGTTGTACATGAGCGGTAAATATACTATGACATCCCAAGTAAGAGCCACAATTCAAAGTACATGCATAGATATAGATTTTTATATAGAAAATGGTCCCACATTTACCAACTCCAGAAACGGTGGGGCGATGGGCACCCAAAAACCTTTTGACCTTCCACATTTGCCAGCTCCATAAACGTTGGGGATGTGGACACTCAAAATCATATTTTTCCACATTTGCTGCCTCCAGAAATGTGTCACGCCCCACTTTTTATTCCTCGAAGCCATTACCAAATTCATTAACTTAATTCAATTTCAGAGATAACATGCGGAAATAAACTCATACATTCAATCCATCGGAATGAATATAAATACTCTCATTCGTATGCAAAGTAAATGTTACATGAACATACTCAATAAATTGCCCTTGGGCTTACAACCTTTAAATAAACAAATGAAGGGGTGTAACCCTTTTACACATATGGTGTTCCGCCAACAACAAAGAGGCCCCGTGGCCAACAAATAAGATGATCCAAATCGTGCAGCTCAACATGCTTAATACCTGAAAAGATTCAACAACGTGGGATGAACATATAGTCCAGTAGGGAACTCAACATGATCCTCAACAATAACAACTTACAGATAGCTATGATCATGAACACTCATTCTCGTACTAGAATAGTAATATGACAGTTTATACAAAATATATATATATAAACTTTCCTTGAAAACAACCGTTTCATTCAACACTATAAGCGATTCATCTCTCCTTATTCCTTTCATTAATCCCCATTCCCATTCTTTCATAGCATTAACAATTACTTAGGAAAATAATCTCACTAAGCCCGATACTCTCTTCCACTTCTTATACATACTCAGATGTACCTTTTCAAACATGTTTATCTGTAAAACATTTGTTCTCTTCCACACTTTCCAAAAGACAAAAAAAAAATGACATTTTGGTTCGTTTCCATTTCTATCATAATTATACATGCATATCTTTGTAAAAATGTAAATTTACAACCCACTAACATGTATACAATCAACCAATGGAGTAACTCGGTCCTCCGAACTGTAACCAATCAAATCTATGATATTTTCAGTTACAACGAAACAACAACAATCCCATTTCGCTCTACTAGCTATGTGCGTAGTAAGCCAACAATACACCCCATTCAACATCATTAACAACAAGCCAGTTTACCAGGCGCTAGCTGGAGGGGTATGGCACCTTCGATTATTAGCGCAGTTAGTTCTCCAGGCGCTAGCTAGAAGGTAACGGTACCTTTGATTATGAGCGCGGCATATAACGCCAACACAACCATGCAACAAGGCATATCCGAAACATGTATAGATGCATATACATAACCAACAAGAATCTAACAACGAGTTAAGAGTAAAACAATCAAAAAAAGAAAAAGGAATAAACACAATAGGTGTAATGCAGTACACAGACAATTCAACACAAGAAGAAACCGCATGTCAGTCCCTCCACCGATTGAGCGCAAGGACAAAACCTCTAAGAGTGCATATATATAGTACATCTATTAACAGACTCAAATATGCATGAGAATCATCACTTAATCACAATACTAACATAGTAGTAATAAGATACAACAATCCAACAGTTCTACTCATTTCAAGTACCTTTCCCATTTCACAAAACCAACTCTCTTTATTTTTTCAAAACCGGTTTTATCCCTTTTGTTTTTCTGCAAAATCAAATCAAGGACAATAAAAGCCAAAGCTCATTTTAATCTACTACATTCATCTCCAAGCCATTCCAATTTAATTTATACAAATTAAATCATAATCACAAAAAAAGGATTTCCCTCCCCTTTCTCCCAATATTGATAAAAAGGTTCAATCATCATACAATAAACAACAATGGCTTCATTCAAAACCCAAAATACCCAAGTATTTACCCAATGATCAAACCCCTCTATTGAGTTATTAAACCCGAATAAATATTAGGGTTTCCTTCTCCTTACAAACAACAACATGCTAATTAACACCCAATTAGCCCAAAACACATCTAATGATAATAGATCTAAATCCAACAACTAACCCAAAGTTAAACCTCATGAATTTATAATAAAATCCAACATAAAATGGTTTTCCATGCAATACAAAAATTACACACATGTCTATCTATAGACGTAGTATTGAAAAAGAACAAGGAGAATCCCTACCTCAAAGGAGACTCAAAAGGAGATGATGACCCCGAAATCAAAGTGCTCCAAATCCCAATTTCTTGGATCACAACGAAGCCTCGACGATCAACACACTTCTTACAAAGGCCCAAGGTGAGGAAAACACTCTAGCTAGATCAATCCTAAGAGAGAAGTTAGGTTTTAGAGTGAGGTGCTTTCCAATGGAGGTTTTGAAAAAGTATGAGAAGAGAAGGAAATGCAAAAGTGATCAAATACAAAGTGATTTCAAGCGGACTGGTATAAAAACAGGTGCGCTCGAGCGACAACACCCCGCTCGAGCAGTCAGACACAGGTTCACGCTCGAGCGTCCAAAAGATCCGCTGAGCGCCGGGATTGCACTCTCCCAGAATTTTCTGCAACGACCAAAAATGCTAAGAGAGAGGAAATTCACGCTCGAGCGTCCAAGACTTCCGCTCGAGCGGAAAGGGCAGCAACAAAAAAATTTCCCCCCGCTGCGAAGCGTCAAAACCGCCGCTCGAGCGGAGAGACCAAAACCTGGGCAAAATTTTAAAGCTTTAAAACACACCAAACAAATTCGCACTTGCCCAACACAACCCAAAACTCTAAAAAACAAAGAGTAAGGGATAGAAATGAGGATAAGACAACAACGAATCTACGGAACTGGAGTCCGATTACAGTTAAACAACAACGGGGAATACCGGGATCGGCTATAAAATGGCAGGATGTGGACAACCGCAAAAATATTTTCCCCACATTCATTCAGCGATATGCGCAGACAAGGCAATTGGGACGTTGAACTCCCTGCGCGGGTACCAATTACATTAACACAATCAAAAACCAATCTGACCACGTACTCGGACCATAGACTATTTACACCTCTTGTCACTTTTGTCCATCATTCAACACAAGTGTAGTATCATAAGGGAGAAATTATAATGTGTATTCATAGATGTATAAATATTTCTTTTTCCTAAAATGATTTACTTCACTCACCATCACTACTTCACATATCAATATAAGGATTTTTTTCATTAAACAATCATCAATCATCTCAAAGTTTATGTAACGGAAAAAGTTTCAAATTCCCACAATTTTCAACTTAAGTTAAGTAAATACATTCAATTTTAATGTTTTGGAAACCAATTGAGCAAAAACTCCTCTTGTTGAAACAAGTTTTCAACTAGGGATTATGAAAAATTTGGGTTTCCTCTCATTTTAAATGAATTAAGGACTAACTGGTCCCCTCACATGAAGAAATCATATAAAAACATAATTCCATTGAAAAATCATGATTATTAAACCATATCCTTGCCAAATCATTAATCAACAAACACAATTAGAGCACACACACACACACACACACACCACACACATATATATTATAAGGATGAATATCTAAGAATTACCATTGGGTCTCAAATCAAAGATCATAACAAGTTAAAAGACACCCCTACCTCAGATTGAAAGTTGAAGATGACGAAGTTGCGAAATAATCGGTAGAACTTTTGATCAAGCTTTCCTTTCAACCTCTTGAAGGTCTTAGGTAAATCCTAAGGTAGAAATTAAGAGATATCAGTGTTTTGAGCTCTAGCGGTTTCCGGAGTATATGGATGGAGGGAAGAGAGGAGGAAGTAAGAATAAATTTTGGGCAAAAAAATGACTTTAAAGAGTGGTCTGATACCGACCAAGTTCGTCTCGAGCAGTTACAGCTTGGCTCAAAGCGGTGAAAGAAGCTCCTAGAAAATCTTTGAAAATTCGCACAGATCGCTCGAGCGATTTTTGAAAAGTTACGTTGAGCTAACCTACTTTTCCATTTACTCAAATTTTAAACAGGTATAACTCTGAGTTCGAGACTCCGTTTTAGGATCGTACTTGTGTCTAAATCGAAGCCCCCGGAAACAGCTTTGCCAATGGTTTTTAGTCTCACATTCAATTCAAATTTAAAAGGTTTTTGGGGTGGGGGGGAACAAAAAAGAAAAAAAATAAAAAAAGGGCAAAAAGAGAGAAGACTTACTTCAAGGAACAATTATCCGAATCAAATTATTTTTGGTTCAATTTTTAACTTTACCTTATGATACCCACCTCAATCATATTCTAAAAATGAAACCAAAGACGCCCAAAATACATAATAATAGTGTCACAAGCAATCTCATAAGTTTAGGTACTAACTGTTACACATATTTTTAGACCAGAAAGAAAAATCTTTTTGCAAAAATCGATAAAAGATCGAATCAATCTGAATATCAACGCGTATCACAAGATTTTCAAAAAAGAGACAAACAATTTCTATATGAATGAAGATCAAGCCCCCATAGAGAAAAGAAAAGCCCCTTCACAAGAGGCAAACAAACCTCCACACAAAAAAATTATTACAATCACCAAATTAAAAAATTAAAGGAAAACTAGACAAAAAAACTAGATCCAAAATTGCCAACCGAACTCTCCAAACTCCATGCCTTTGCTGCCATTCAACTTGGAATCTGAAAACACTACTTCCAGCTGGTTTAAGATAGTACATTGAGGTTGAGATGATCGGTCTAGTGTAAAACAAACGCGTTGTCTAGTGTCAGTCTTTTACGACTGGTAGATCTTGAATCAAAAATCTTAAAAGTTTTTGGAATGCGTGGTGGAGAAAGGTAAGACAAGACGACCAGACTAAGAGAAGTAAACATTAAAGTTTAGGTAAGAGAATGATCTGAAGAGAGGAAGAGGGAGAAAGAGAGAAGAGGGAGATCGAAGAGGTGGAGAACGCACTACCGTCTCCCTCTCCCCTTGCACAAGACATATAGTAGTTTTAAAAGTACTAAATTTGTTGGGTTTTCAAAAAATAAAAAAGTTGTAACACATAAATTTTTTTTAAAACATCAAAATTATTCAGCAAAAAATAGTCCTCTCACACCTCTCATTTGTTGCACACCAATTCTTGAAACCTGTGGAATGATATTTGTTACCTGCATCAACCAACGACGTAGCACGTACTGTGAGAATTTTTTAACCATTAATAATTGTCCACATATCTTACTAATTATTTAATCCACAAACTCTCTGAGTTGATGGAGAAAAAGTAGTCCTAGCAGCATATCACATTGTGATTGACTTGTTATTGATTGGTTAAAATTATAAAAACTTAATTTTTTTTTAAGATTATAAGAGATAATTTAACATTTATCAGTGATAAAATGGTGTGGAATAATATTTCAAAACGCATCAAATAATCATTCAATATCATGTGCTGCAATTACCATATCAAATAACATTATTAATTAAACATAAGAATTATACATTTTTTTTTTTGAATTATGAAGAGCAAATATTGGAACTATTTAATGTTTTTCTGGCGGCTTTTTTAACCAACATTAGATTGTTTAAATTCAAATACATAACATTTATCTTTATTTTTTAGGATCGGTGAAAGTCAAGTTGTTTAGCAGGAGGGTGGATATTGGGCCCGCCAGCCTGTCCGGTTCAGTCCCTAATTTTTTTTGGACTCGAGAAAGTGTTGTTTTAAGCCTATAAGGCCTATGGCTTGAGCCAATATTCAGTCGCAAAATATTAATGATTTCGGTTTGGATTTTTACTTTTAGCCCATCCCGGCTGCCAGCTAGCTAAAGTTATTTATTTATTTATAATATATTAAAATATATATTTTTTTTGGAACTAAGCTTTTCTCTTTGTTAATTTTATTGAAAACCACACATTTGTAGTGATCGTATGAATGAATTTATTTAAGAATTTTTGATTGATAACAAAAAAATACTTCAGATTTATAAATGATGTTAATGATATTATAAGAAAATATAATGTTTTAAATTTTTTTAACATATAGTCCCATGAGTGGTTTAGAATTTATAATTATGTTTTTGGACTGGACTGTCGGCAAATATGAGTGGCTCCGATGTTAGAGCTAGATCATGCTTGAACAGACACAAAAAATATTATATTATGTTGGTATCAACCCGAACCAAATCGACCCCGATCCTGATATTATCTACCCCTAATATCAAAGGTTGTAAATTAAATATTTATGAGAGTTTTAATAATAATTTATCTTTTGAATTGGTCTTAAACTACTAATACTTATAACATTTTTTAAAAATATAATATGAAACATGATAAATGGACGCCTCCAGCCTGGTTAGGTCCCAATTTATTGTTTTTGCTTGTGAGGAGTTTCTTCCTTTCCCTCGTGGTTAAGGCCTGTTTGGGAAACATGTTATTTAGTAAGTTTTTAGTTTTTTAGTTAAATATAAGGTAAAAAATTAGTATGTTTAGGATAATTTTTGATTTTTTTGGCGAAAAGGTGGGGCAAAGAAGTTAGAGAGAAAATGAAATTTTTGCTTTTTGGTATAGGTGGGTTGGCTTTTGATTTTTTTGATGACTTTTTTTGACTATGAAAATTACCACTTGCCAAATAAGGCAACTAATGAATCAATATATGTAATATTTTTTAACAATAACAAGGAGTTGCAGCTGCTTAGGGTACAATGGCTTTTTTTTTGTTTTTTTTGGACCAATTTTCCCCTTGTATGTTCTTGAATTTGTTTTGCCCAAGGACTTTTGTTTTTGCTTAGAGCGGCATAGGCAGTGGACGCAACTAAGGTGTGTGTTAGTGTTAGTAAAAACCTATTTTTGGAGAGCCAAAAATATTGTTTTGGTCTCACATGGAATTGTTTAAGGAATGTATTATGTGTTTGTGTGTAGTGTCATTTGTCAAACTCCATTGTTAACTGTAGAGAGGCATTTTAAGAGAGCGAGAGAGAAAGAGATTGTGCCTTGGGTAAAGCACAAGACGACCCTCGGGTTGACCCTTGGTTGGAGCCTCAGGTTGACCAACCGTCGACCGGTCAAGGATATTTTATTTATTTATTTAATTTTGGCTTAAAATTTTGATTAAATTAAATTATTTATTTAATTTTATTTAATTAATATATATACTATATATACATATACACACTTTACCAAACTGCTTAACATATTCATTACACAATGCCATTCACTCCTAAATAATTAACAAATCTTAACAACCTTAACAAACTATTTTAAGCCTCAATTTTTTTATAACTTTTTTGTCCATATAATCCATATTTTAACAATATATTTTTAAGTATTCCATTGTGATGCTGCTTGTTTGGACTATTCGGAACATCACAAAATTTTCTTCTTTTTTTTTCTCTCTCTCCTCTCTCTCTCTCTCTCTCCTTGTTTTTGTCTGCAAGTTTGCAGTTTGTTTCGTCCCAGCATTTCCGCCAGTTTTCCATGAGAAATAAGCATGAAGAGTAGGACTATGCGTACTGATTGCCACACTCGCCCTTTTTCAAGGGCAACTACTTAGTTTCTCTTCTGCATGCCTTTTTCACTCACCCTTTTTTTTTTTCTTTTTTTTTTGACAGGGAAGAATAATAGACAAAGAACTACAAAAAGAGGTTATCAATTGTTTACATTTTTTTTACAAACAAACCTATATTTAATTTTGGAACGAAAAAACTATTCTAATGGAATATAATATTTATTTTTAGCAAAAGAAATTTTTTTTTTGGCTAAAATTTACAACACAAAAAAAATATTGGCGAAAATAATCAAGTTAATGATGAAAATGTTGTATCAAAATTATAATTACTTTTTACTTTTTCTCTCACAAATATCACATTCAATCTATAAAAAAAAATATAACTCACTTTCCAAATACAAAATATTATATATATAAATAGTTAAAAACTAAAATAACTTATTAATATAATCAAAACTTCTCAAACGAGCCATTATTTGGTCCATTTTTATTTCACTTTTTATATGTAATTTTAACAATAATCTTAAATATCATTATTTAAGAAAATAATAAACAAATATATTTTAAGTCACTTTTCAGCTAAAAGTTGAAAGGTTA
>NW_021038375.1:0-12693 GCF_004153795.1 Camellia sinensis | reverse complement strand
CTGTCTGGGGAGATTTTTGAGAGTTTTTCTTGATGTCTTGAGAAGAGTTCTTCACTCAGGATCTAAAATACATACATCAAGGAGTTGGTTTCTTTAAATTCAAGAGAGAGTTCTCTTCGGTGGATTCCGAAGATTCTAGCATATAGTTTCGAAAGGTGTTTGATTCTATATGTGGGTGAGGTTGTGGATCAACTTCAAGATTGATCAGTTCCGAGATGAAGTCGTGAAAAAGAGTTACAGAAGATTCGAAGACATATTGAACTAAGTTGGGTAATTTGTAAGATATCTTTGTAATCTTTTACTTCAGTAGTGGATTGATTTATGGCGTTTCGCCCGTGGTTTTTTAATCACAGTTGGAGGTGTCCAATTGTGGTTTTTTCCACGTAAAAATCTTTTGTGTCGATTTATTATTTAATCTGACAAAACAAACAATCTAAATCACTTTCGTAAGTGCTTGTTGATTTAGATTGTGTGTGTTTTGGATTTTGGGATTTGGAATATTTTAATCTTGATCTAATCACGAATCACTTAGATTTTCGATTGGTATCAGAGCAGGTCACTCTTTTTTTTTTTAAAACTATAGGAGTGTGATTTTGTGTGATTAGTATCATGGATTCTATTCGTGAAGGTAACTCCACTCATAGGACCCCCTTTACTAAGAACGGTACAAACTTTCTTATTTGGAAAGCTCGTATGAGAGCATTTTTAAAATCCATCGATGAGAAAGTTTGGCACTCCGTAATCTTTGGGTGGAGTGAACCTACAATCACCATTGATGGGAGTGATATTCCTAAACCCCTGGATAAATGGGACACAATCGATTACCAGAATTCGAGTTGGAACAGCAAAGCTCTCAACTCCCTCTTCTGCTCTGTCACACCTGAAGAATTCCGTCGAATTTGCACGTGTGAAATAGCAAAAGAGGCGTGGGATATTCTTGAAACGATTCACGAAGGTACCACCTCGTTAAAAGGGCAAAACTTCAACGTCTCACGTCCCGCTTTGAAACCTTTTTTATGCGACGCGTATGAGACGTTCGATGAATTTTATGCAAAACTCAGTGATATCGTGAATTCCTGTTTCACTCTCGGTGAGAAAATCCCGGAAGCAAAGTTGTTGGAAAAATTTTGAGGTCCCTTCCCGAGAGGTTCAACCAAAGGTGACAGCCATTGAGGAGGCTCAGAAGTTGATACCCTCAAGCTCGATCAATTGGTTGGAAATTTGCAGACTTATGAAGCCCACACAATTTCTAAGAAAAGCAAAAAGAAAATATGGCTTTCACGAGTGCCCATGAGACTGCAAAACCTCCGGAGACTGAATTTGATTTAGAGTCTGAGATGACGGCTATGCTTACAAAACAGTTTAAAAAATTTTTGAAAAAGAAGCCGAATTTCAGAGCCCCTATTTCAAAGATAAGAGTAATGACAAACCAAAAATGTCCACCAAAATTTGCTCAAACTACTTGAAAAAAAGATTGTTAGGGGACCAGGGTCAAGTGTTATGAGTGTCAAGGCTTTTGGTCACATTGCCCTTGAATGCCCTTCGAAAAAGAATTGAAGAAAGTCTACACTGTAACTTGGGATGATGAAAGCGGGTCGGAGCAAGAACCCGAAGAACCTGAATCTGGAGAAGACGGGGATAGTGCTTTTATGGCTTTTTGGTCCACTTTCACTCAAACTCTTCCAAGCCAGCGGAGTTAGCTCGTGGTCAGAACTTGCATCATGCTCCTACTTTTGATGGGAGTAACTACCTGTTTTGGAAAATCAGAATGAGGCTTTTCTGAGAGCCTTTGATCCAGAAGGCTGGCAGGCCATTGAAGAAGGATACAGAAAGTGTTGACAGTCCGAGCAATCTGAGAGCCTTAGCACTATTCGTAGAGCAATTTCGCTGAAGAACAGCAACGGGTTGTTCGTTGCACAAAGGCTAAAGAGGCATGGGAAATTTTGAGCCAATTCCAATAGACTTTAAACTCAACCCTAGTTTGTTTTGATCAGATCTAGGAAAACATGTCCAACAAAACAACGTTAGCAGCTTTAAATAGGAATCTGAATCCGCGATCTCCGCTCGAGCTCAACATAGCCCGCTCGAGCGGACTGAACAAAAACTGCATACGAAGAAACAGAGATGCGCTCGAGCGTAGGAGTTTCCGCTCGAGCGTCAAATCACATCTTTCAGTATCTGTGCTTGCCCTGTCAAACTACTGTGACCTGCTAATCTACGCTCGAGCTCAAGAGTCTCCGCTCGAGCGGACAGTACAAAAACAGAAAAACACAGTTTTGAACCAACATAAGATTTTGTCTCCGGATTTGACAACACAGGGACCTAACACTCTCTTTCTCTCCCTCTCCCTCTCTTCCTCTCGAGCCATTTTCGAGCCTGGTAGCTTCGAGCTACCAGGCATTTTCCTAATATTTATTTATGATGTCATATCATAATAAAATCATCAAACTATCCCCACTAAATTTAAAAAATTTACATATTCACCCATGTATAATCCTAAATAATATAAAAGGTATAATTGTAATTTTTTTTGTAGCTTTTTTTCACCTTACCAAATGACTTCTTTCTAAAAAAGCCAATGTAACTTTTTTTCCCCCAAACTACAAACACAGCGTTTTTACCAAGGTTACTAAAAGACCACTAAGCTTTTGTTTGGCAATGACTTTTTAGTTGATTTTTTGACTTTTTTAGTTTAGGATTTTTTTGTTCGTTTGATATTTTTGATTGACTTTTTGACTTTTGAGCTTTGGAATGGTGAATTTTTTTTTATTCTTTTGTGATTTTTGACTTTTTGTGATTTTTTGACCTTTTTTTTTTTATTTATCCTTTTATAATTTTTTAACCCAATTCAAAAACCAAACAACTCCTAAATACAAGTGGAAAAAACATCTGTACAAGCACGAAAAATGTGTTGTACGAATTCACTAACACAAATAGAATGATGTTTTTAAAAAATGGTGACAAAATGAAAAAAAAGAAAAAAAAATTAAAACTCACAAAATTCAAATATAAAGGGGTTATTTGGAATGACCTAAATAAGTGCACTTTTTATCCTTTTATAAAAAGATATATAAAAAAATAAAAAAATGATGTGATAAAAAAAAAAAAAAGATAAATTATTTTAAATACATCAAACCTGGCCAAAGTTCCCTCGTCAAACTCATATCTTTTTTACACAAATTTTAACAAAGAGACATCAATGAATAAATATCACGAACGTACTAATTAAAGATCTATAAAAGATATCAAGTGGCCAAAAGTCAGAAACTACTCCAAGAGTCACCCAAAGAATAGCATCCACAAAAGATCTCAAAGTGATCCACCAAGAAACTGAAAAGATCAACAAATGAGTAAAAATGACGGTAGACAACTAGTCACCGGTCATATTGCATTGAAAGGTCATCCAATGATAAAAATGTAAGAGGTCTCACAATAACCTTTGAATTACTGGGTAACTAGTTTTAAACCCATGCTATGCACAGGTTTTAATTGACTTTTTTTTTAAAATTTTTTTACCACTCTATGTTTACAATTTTTTATTATATTTTTATTATATATATATATATATATGTATATTATACATTTGCATGCAAAAGGAGAAAATCTGTATAGTCATTTTGAAATATAAAGTATAATTTAGTTAATGACCAATTCCCATTTTTAATGAAATTAACAACAAAATAAAGTATAATATTAGAAATTAGACACAATTTCTTGTACATTACTTTTGATCTTTTGATATTTACATACGGACACACACCCTACCCACAAAAAAAGAAAAAAAAAAAGAAAAAAAACAAATACATATAAAAATAAAATAAAAAATTCATATGATAGTATCATCTCACTTTCTTCTGTACTTTTCCACCACCAAGAGCCTTACACAATAACCATTCCCCTAAAATATAAAAGCACCCGAAAATAGATATGGTTTAAATGCCAGTGAAAAATAGCATAAAAGGAAAACTCAAGGATTTGGAAATTGCTCCAATGTGTAACGCACATGGTATGTAATTTTACATAAAATTACATAAGTTTTCATAAATTTACATAAGTGATCACATAAAAATACATAAGTTGAACACAAATTTACGTAAGTTCATGAAAACTTATGTGATTATGCAAATTTATATTGAATTTACGTATTTTTGTAAGACCACTTATGTGAGTTTGTAAAAATTTGTGTAATTTTATGTGGGGTTACATATGAACTCTCAAAAATTTTCCAAGGATTTAATTCATAAACATTAGCAAAGCCAAAAAAGCAAACTCCATTTATCCAAGTACAATTTAATATAAATACAATTTGGTCTCCCTATAAACAATGTTAACAAACAACATTAAAATAAACAGTGATGTTATATCCCCTAATATATGACTCATGTTTTGACCTCTAATGAGATGGAAGAGAGAGAGAGAGAGAGAGAGAGAGAGGAGATGATGAGTGAGGAATGAAATCCATTTCACATTATTAGGGATGGATTATAGGTGCTCAATTAGAGTTTCCAAGCGTTTTTCTAAAAGAAATTTCGGTTTTTTTAGCATTAATCTTAAGTTCAATTTGATAGCAAGAAAATAGTTTTATTAATACATATATATAGTCACATCAAAAAAGAAAAATACATATGTATAGCCATACATATTGATTCAAGACATGAAAGAAACTTGAGAAGTTATACATATAAGGGTGGAAAATATGGCTCACTCTTTTGGAGGATTTGGACATACATGGGTGCTCCTCCACATGAAGGAAATGTATATACTTTCGACTTCTTTAAATTTCAGTGCAACCTCTACAATTGGCTCTGCAATTCCCGAGCTTGTTAGATTTAACTTCATTAAATTGTTGGCCACTGCAATGAATCAAATGAATTTAAGAATGCTTTTGACTGTGAGGCATAGCCAAAACCGATTAGGATCTTAGGCCATATTTATTTGGACGGACTGGATTAGGTTAGATTAGTATTTTCATGATTAATAGTCCTAAAATTACGGACGGACTGGACGGACTGGATTAGGTTAGATTAGTATTTTCATGATTAATAGTCCTAAAATTACGGACGGACTGGACGGACTGGATTAGGTTAGATTAGTATTTTCATGATTAATAGTCCTAAAATTACGGACGGACTGGACGGACTGGATTAGGTTAGATTAGTATTTTCATGATTACGTATCCTATCCTATGTTTGGATTGAGTTAGGATTATACGGAGGGACTAATAGTTCAAACTTTGGTTTAGTCTTCCAATTTATATCCCACCCCCTTCTGTGAGATTAATAGTTCATCATATGTGAGATACCATAAACGAATGGTTTGTTAATCCGTACTTCAATTGTTTAACCAAATATCGGATTAATAATTTTATTGGACTATTAATCCAATTCCAAACTCATGTCCACTCAAACAAACATAACTTTAGTGTTTCCAAAGGATTATGAGATTAGTTTAAACAAATTTAATTTTAGCCAAATCAACAAGTTGAGGATTGGTTTTGATTCGAACTATTGGGGATATTTATATTTTCTATTGTTATCATAATGATGACATTTGTTATTTTCATATTCTCCACTATCATTTCCATTAAATCCTAAATTAATGAGAAAATGAAGAGATATTGTCCATTCATTTTCCTGAGTTATAACAGCATTATTGAACAAATAAAAAAGAAGAAATAAATAACTAATTAGCTTGACATGTGGCAGATTCTTAGCTATGCTAACAAAAAGGTACGGCTTTGTTTATATTTTACCAGCAGAGAACCAATGCTATGCACAGCCAAATGCATTTAAATTAATGGATATATTTTTCATTCTATGTTATAAAATACATAATTTTGAAAAAGATCGGGTATCTATTGAAAAAAAAATAGCAAACAAATCTATCAAATTTTACACAAGTGATGTAGGTTAAGATCACATGTTGACCTTTGATTATCAAAATAGGTTTAGCTAAGAAAATTAATTTTTTTTAATTGCAAATTAAATGGATATATCTATAAATTACACTTTGATTATTGTGCTTTTAGGTTTAGATTTACTAGCATAGCACTTGTGTTATGCACGGCATAAGATTTAAAAGAATTAATTATGATTATGTCAAATATATTTTTAAATTATTAGTATAAAATTTATGTAATTATAAAAGAAAATGTTGACATTTCACAATTAAAATATAATAAAAATCAAAATTAATCACACTTGCTTGAAATTCACTAAATAAATAAAATCTATTATAACGATAATCTCAATTGTTGTGGCAACAATTGATAGTTAATACTATAATTGATGAAAATCACATATATTATGCATTTATACAATGTTTTAAAGTAAAAAAAAGTTATGTTTATGTATTATATTAAATTTTTTTATTACCTTTTAAAAGGAATAGATATTCTTCAGACCAATTTATATTTAAGATAAAGGTCACTAACACTACACAATCTACTTGACATAGCATTGTTAGTACATGTATGATAAATGCACATGCACGGTCTTGGCATGACGCGATATAATATTTAACTATCATTACAATATTTTCTTAGTTCAGTAACACTTGAAAGTGCCACAAAACTATTCTTCTAGTGATATTTTTTTAGTCTTGTGACGTTTTCAACAAGTGCCATTGTAGACATTTCATTTTTGACCGCTCTTAAGACTTGGACGCTTCACTCTGAACACTTGATGATGAAATATTATATTGTGTAATTGTTTGAATCTTCAACAAAAGAGTTCAATTTTGAGCTTCAAACCCAAACCTTGCACCCTATTTGGACCAAAACCTGTTTTTCTAGCTTGACCACTCAAAAAGCAGCAAGACCAAAAAATGACCGGTAGACCACATCCTTTTTGGTCGGCCAGGCATCCTCTTGGCCGACTAGCTATGTTTAACATACTAGATATTTTGCCGTAGCCAGCTGCTTCCATGCATGAGATTTGGCCAGCTGCTCACTTTTGAAGATATTTACGTTGGGAGGCGGTGGAAAGTCTATAAAAACAGCAGCTTCCCTTTGAATTTAGGATTAGAGAATTGTTTGATAAGCTTAGGAGTTCCCTCAAAGCAACCATACACCCTCTTGAATATAGATACAATATAGATACACCATTCGAGCTCAAACTTGAAGCTTTTTGATGAAGCTTTGAGCCTAATTTTAGATACTTGAGAGTGCTTAAATTGAAGTTTGTGAACCAGGAAGCTTCCCTCTTTTCAAGAGGTTGATCTTTGAACTATTTTCATTGTCCTTTCCTTTATCCTCTTGTTCTTCATTCTTCATTTTAATACCGATTTTCAGAGTATTTTAGGCTTTAAAATGTGATTTAAACCTTGTTAAAGGTGGAAGGGTTAGCCACCCTTCCATAGGCTTGTTCTCTAATGTTGCTCTCTTATTGTTCTTCATGTTTTTGCTTCTTTTCTTTCATTTTTAGCACTATTTCAGGTAGATTTTGATTAAATATGAACTGTATATATGTGTGTAGACGTCCCCCAAACGCCCCGGGGAGATGAGTTCCCCGTTCCGTTCGATATTGGGCTCACTACAGCTCAGGACTCTAAAATTTGTCACGGTTCGTAATCTGAACCAAAGAGTCCAAATCCGGCAAATCGTTTTGAGAAAACAGATTTTTGAAAGAAGTGCCAAACATAGATTGCTTTGCCAGATACAGAGTCGCCACCTAAATATTTTATTTTGGGAAATTTAGGAAACACTGACTCGTTGCCTAAGGCCACGTGTCCGTCATCACCAAAGTTGCCTCGGCTTGGGAACTTGGGTACGATTGGGGAATGTCACATCGTGAGCACCCCTGTTCGCCCGATCAAAGATCGGCCTCTACTAACCATGATATCAAGTTTTGAACACATTGTGTGTTCTTATTCCGGTTATTAGCTTAGATTTACTATGTGATGCGCACAGCATACAAGTATAGACTGGATCGCCTGAATTGGAACAAAACATTTCATGTTTGTTTGTTTGAAAATGGTTTGATGGTGCTACCCGCAAGTAGGCTAAGACGTGGATTTGTCACCCTCAGGTGGGTTTAGAAAACATGATTTTGCCACTATCTAGTGGGCTTAAAACACACAGTGAATGAATTGTTCCAGCCCAAATAACCCAACCTTCACCCACAGGCATTCAGGCAGTTATATCACATAAGCACATAGCCTCATGGTAAGCATGCTATTCATGGCAGTCACTCACAGACATGCAAGGATGCTAAAGCATAAAACTTACCAGGTACTCCAAGCCAAAATAGAAACTAATTAGAAATCCATGCATGATCCTAACTATACAGAAATGTCTAATGCAACACATGCAAAAATGCAACTACAGCAGGCTCGGCTATTCTAAACATGGCATATGAAATGCTACAGCTAACAGGTATTCAACTTGGAATTGAAAATACAATGCAGTTAGTATGATGCGCCGAGCCCGGTGCATGCAAGACAGATGAAAGAATGCAAACATGCTATCATACTGTATGTTATTTGAAACATACCCTAATCTAACCATCATAAGGGGGTAAATAAAAGGGAGAAAGATGTGGGGTTGAAAGACATACATCACACGTACGCACACTTATTACAGTTGTGCCCTCACTCGGAGGGTCCGAAAGAATAATACAGTCCCGAATAAATATTACAGTCGAAAACCCTAATTAATTAACAAATTAAACTAGGAAAGCTGTAAACTAGCATGCAAGCTAGGGACTGCCTTGACTTCGCTCCGGATGATGAATGATGCATGCTTGGGTTGCTTGGCACGAAAATCCACTGCGATGCCCCGATTAACCTCTGTTTGTAATTTATTCTTTGGAAAGTGCGCCAAGCTCCGGAAGACTGCTGATTCTTGATTTGCTGCAACAAAGAGTAGGAAAGGGGTATGGCAATGTATTTTCACAAATGTATGCATGCCTCGATCCTCGTGCCACCAATCACGCATCTCGATGCATGATGGCTGAGGAGTCGAATTGTGCAACTCAATATAAAATGAATGCACATATAAACACAACAAGGCCTAACTCCATCATGGATAATCCGGAGTGTCGGTGACTTGGAATTGAGACACGTTCCGTCACTTGGAGTACAAAACGTCCCTCGTTTCCCGTGCTCGGGCTAACTCCTATCCCAAGCACGATGCGATATGCATGATATGCATGAAATGCAACTAAGATACGACCTAACACACACAATGCTATGAAATGGCATACACGATGCACGGGATAACATGGCATACACAATGCGCTAACATACAACCTAGCATACACAATGCTATGAAATGAAATGACATACACAATGCACAAGGGACTTACACCAACATGAGTGGACCTCAGCCACACTCACATAGGAGGCCATGAGATGAAAATGAGACAACTCGAAATGCGTGCACACATGCACGCAAACCGAGAACCGAACCTAAGGCACGAATACCACTCTAACAAGACATGGCAAGGCATGGAATGTGGTATACTAGCATGCAAATTTCAGTAGCAAAACATGATGCAAAACAGCCCTGAATCACGGAAACATGGCACCCGATGCATGAAATGAACCCGAAACACAAAACTAGGCATATGCATTGGCCTATAGCTATACAAAACACGCATTATTTGAACATGAAATGTGAATAAAGATTCAAGGAAGCCCCAAAACAAGCATGTATACAGTTTTAACCAAGGCCAAACAATGAACACAAATGGGGCTAAGCTAGCATGCAAAAATGGCCCTAAATATGAGATAAAGAAGCAAGTCATGGCTTCTGGCCTCAAACAAGAGAGGGACCTCAACAATGTTGGAGAGGGACCCAAAAAATGGCATTTTACAGTTTATGATCAAACCCAAAACAGTGCTTAAGCATGCTCAAAATACTATGCAAAACAAGGCCAAAAAGAGAGCTATAACACAAAGTACAAAAAGGGTGCCTGAAAAAGTAAAAGACCCTTAATGAAACATGAAGAGGGGGTCAAAATAAGGCCATTTATAGTTTGGACCAAAGTCCAGAAACACAAACACAAAGGGCTAACAAATCATGCAAAAATGAGGCCAAAAGAGGGATATAAAGGCAAGTGGAAAATGGAAGCCACAAACAGTGATGAGCCCTTCAATAATGTTGAAGAAGTGCTGAAAATAAGCTTCTTTACAGTTCGGAATAGAGCTCAAAACAGTTTACATATAGGCCTAAAATAATATGCAAGAAAATGGCATACAAAGGAGGTAATGAAACAAGTGCAAAAAGGGAGCCTCAAACAGTGAGAGGCCCTTAAACAAACATGAAATAGAGCTCAAAAAAATGATATTTTCAGTTAGGGTCAGAGCCCCAACATGCAAGCACAAAGAGCTAAGATGTGAACCAAGAAAAGGGTCAAAAAGGGGAGAAGAGGACTTACCCTTGAAGACTAATCTTTGACAGCCAAATGGCTGAGAGCCCTTCAACAAAGTTGAAGAGGGGCTCAAAACAAGACACTTTGTAGCTTATGACCAAGTCCAAAACAGCTCACAAGTAAGCCTAAAATACCGTGCAAAAATAGGCCTAAAAGAGCGTTAAAGAAACAAGTGATAGGAGGGGATCTCAAACAGAAAAAAGTCCTTAATCAAACATTAAAAGGACCTCAAAATATGACTATCTCAAGTTCGGGTCGGAGCCCAAAAATGTAGAATGAAGGTTCGGGAGCCAAAACACGCAGTTCGGGGCCCCGAAAGTGGGCTGTTAGGCACCGGAAGTTGTGTCCGACCACAAAGTTGGTCTCTCGGACCGCAGTGTCCCTCAAAAGGGAGTAAATAAGATGCATGCCAAAAACTGGAGCAAACGGAGGTGGTTAAACGGTCCCGAACCGAGGCACACGGCCAACGGCTCCGAAAAACCGGAAACCGGACTCCAAATGGGCAAAACGGCCTACGACCACGAAACGTAGACTACGGCCACTGAGAGATGATCTACGAGACCTCTCCCTCCCTTCGGGGAGAGAAAATAGAGAAAACGGAGCCTGGTTCGGAAACCGAGGCAAAGCACAAAAGAGTCCAGAAGTCCGGAGGCAAGGCTCGCAGCCGAGACTCTGAAACTTCTGAACGAGCACAATATGCAATATCACCGAGCACTCAACTGGTGACGTCTGAGTCTCAAGGTCGGTCAAAAATAGAGTGTCTACAGTTGCCCCTCTTTGACAGAACTCGAAAGTTATAACTGACGGGAGTGAATGTCAAAGCCCAGAGACGACCCATTTTTGACAAGGCCGAAGACTTAGACAAACATGCAAGATAACAAAGATGTGCCCGCAGGCATGCCCGCAGGCATGGGGCAAGATGCAAAATGATATGCAGGAAGATTTTGATAATTGGACTTATACGCTACACGAAGCCGGTTTGAAAATTGGACTTACACGCTACGCGGAGCCGGTTTGATAATTGGACTTATACGCTATGCGAAGCCAATTTGATAATTGGACTTATATGCTACGCGAAGCCGGTTTGAAAATTGGACTTACACGCTAAGCGAAGCCGGTTTGATAATTGGACTTATACGCTATGTGAAGCCGGTTTGATAATTGGACTTATACGCTACGCGAAGCCGGTTCGAAAATTGAGGATTCATGCAATGCACTATAATGTAGTGGCTAAAATGCAATGTAATAGCTAAGAGGTAAAGGTACCTTACAGGGGTAATTGGCAATGACTTACCTCATGCTGCTGGGGATCTTTCGCTTCTTCTTGGTTGAACTGCAGGTACTACTTTTCTCCCTGACTATGGTCGCAGCTTTCTCTATTCTCCAACAGGGTGACAGACTAGGTTGGATCAGTATCCAGAATTGAGGTGCATACAGATGCTATCTCAATCTATGGGGTTGCCATACAGATTTCAAGCCAAAGATATACCCCTGGGTATTTAAACCAGACTTTAGTCTCGGAAATCCCGAACCTTTGCGTTCTAGGCATACGCCATTCGAACTCTAGTTTCCACCGTCTCGGTTGGTCTCCTAGGAACTCACCGCAAACACAGGCAGGTGGCTATACCAGACCACCAGAAGTCGTTCGGGCACGACAAACACCAAAGGAATTGCACCTTTAGAGGATTTAAGGTCTGCTAGGCCGGGGAGTGCACAAGACAGTGGGAATAAAGATGCAGGATTTAAGGTCTCCTTAGACCGGAGGATTTAAGGTCTCCTAGACCAGACAGTAAAATAGATACAATGTAATAGATGTGATACAATAGATGCAAAGGGCGAACACACGCCAACCACGCTGGACTCGCGAGTGGAGGAAGAACAAAGAAAATCAATCAGGAGCGCGCTCCATGCAACCTAAGATAAATTCCAAACACGCTGAAATCGTGTGAGGAAAGGAAGGCTCCAATCACGCTGAAATTGTGAGAGGAGGTCCAAAAATAACCCGCCCAGCGCGTCTACAACGCAACCTGGGATAAAATCCAAACACGCTGAAATCGTGTGAGGAAAAGAACACTCTAACCACGCTGAAATCGTGAGAAGAGGTCCGAAAACAACCGTCCAGGTGCACGCACAACGCAACCTGAGATAAAATCCAAACACGTTGAAATCGTGTGAGGAAAAAAAAAACACTCTAACCACGTTGAAATCGTGAGAAGAAGTCTGAAAAAACAACCGCCCAGGTGCGCGCACAACGCAACCTGAGATAGATTCCACACACGCTGAAATCGCGTAAGGAATGGGACACTCAAACCATGCTGAA
>NW_021038374.1:0-21934 GCF_004153795.1 Camellia sinensis | reverse complement strand
GAGTGTTAGTGACAATAATTATCAACGATAAATAAGATGTACATTTCGGTACTACTACTCACAGTGTTCAGGTGCTTGAACCGCCCCTGTAGCTGACCCTACACAATTCACGTAATTCAAACATAATTCATCATAGTACAGCACCATTCAATTCACTATGAGTCAACACAACATAATCCAACAAAGTCAATATCACTTAGTTCATCAACACCATTTGTAATTTAACATAATTCAAAATAAATCCTTGAATTCCATTTCAACATTCCAAAATCGAGTTCATATCATCCATATCATTAATAGATTATTTTCCCAATTTTCCCTTCACATTACAGCATGAATTACAATGTTCATAACATAGTTCATTCGCAAATTTTAAACATAATTTTCAAACATTTCCAAATTCCAATTAAACTTGAACACATATAATTCAATACCTCAATTTCATTACTCTACTTTCAATTTGGGCCAATTCATTGGTTATCATCATTAATCAACCTAGGGTTTCAAGAAAATACTAAAATTTTGAGAAAAATTCAAGCTTTTTAACCCATTACTTTTTATTCCAATTTTCCCAATAATTATACATCTAGGATTCACCATCCATCATTTTAACCCAACAATTTAACTTCCAACATCTCCAATTCTAAACCCCCAATTCTCAAAATAAACACTACACTAGATGTTCAAAAAAAAATACGGGTTTTACATTTATACACTCCAAAGTATCACAAATCTATCTATCAATGAAAGCATGAAGGAGAACTAGCACCCTACCTCAAGAAACTAGCAAAGGGACGAAGCTTTACTGAGAATCCTTTGCAAATCCAAGTTCCAATCGGTTAAAAATGTTGATCCTTTCTTGTTCTCCATCCTTGATGCAAGAAGCATGGTGGATTGTTGATCAAAGTAGAGGAAATCAAGGTTTTGGGGGCTAGGGTTTCGGACCTAAGAGAGGAAGGAGGAAGGAGATGAACAATGCCAAGAATGATCCAGAAATGCGATTTAAACTTGCTGCATTCGGGTCCCCCGCTCGAGCGTCTATTCCCACGCTCGAGCGTACCTGCTTTCAGCACAGATTTCAAAACTTTGAACAGACGTAACTCTCTCATCCGGACTCCGTTTTAGGTCATTCTTGTGGTCAAATTGAAGCCCCGGAGATAAGCTTTCCAATGGTTCGAACCTCACATCCAAATTCAAAGTGTGGAAAAAGAAAAGGGCAAATGAATGACGGTCGATCGTTGATTAACTATTCGAATTATATTCGTTGGTCCAATCTTACTTTACCATCATACCACCACCTCAAACAATACTCCAAAATAAGGTAAGAACATTCCAAATACACTATTAAGAATGTCATAAATGAGCCCACGCTCGAGCGGAGGGAAAAAAAATTTCATGCCGATACAATAAAGGTCGCCATAACTCAGCAGATAATTCTTTAATTCCGATAGATATAGTTGAATTAAAACACATTAACCCCTAATTAAATAAGGATGACTTTTGGGGTCATTACATTCTCCCCACCTTAAGAATTTTCGTCCTCCAAACTTGATTCACCTTTCACAAGTCTAATTTCGTCCTGGACATATAGCATTTCTCAATCATTTGGCCATTCACAATCCTATATAGTCAATTACGATGGAATTTGCTCCCAAAATCACAACTAATTCATCTCTAGTAACTACTTGGTAACCCAATTGATAATAATACTTACTAACATCAAAGCATCGTCTCATTATTCATAACCTTGTACATTTTAATTTATTACTCCAAAAATCATATCTTTCACATAATATAACAACTTAAGGGTATTTAGAAATAAATTCATTTCAAGTATTCGTATGCATACGACTCATAAGTTATCAAACATAATTCAAACTTTTAAGATCACAAATAACCTCCATTTCGTACTTCAACATTCACGACCTAATCATGTTTCAAGGTATATGCTTTTTACATCAATTAGACCCATAATAGCAATCAAGTTCCAAATCAACGACTTCATGGGTCTTTGCTCATTATCTGAATTAGACTTATCAGTTCAAATCAAATCTCTAACAGACTCCAAATACCAACTTAAATCTCATATCAAGGAATTACATGTTCATAAAATCAAATACAGATCAAGCCTTAATGATCATACTTCCCAAATTGCTGTAAGGTAATAAGCATTTAAAATCCATACTGGTTTAGAAGATCTCAAAATCAACATCATGACATTAAGCACACAATACATTTACCATAAAGGTATTATGTTCTTGTTCCATATTTAGCAAAATGTTCCTATCATGGACAAAAACATTTTCCAAACATACGTAATACATAAAGTTCTTTAAACCCTCCATAATTATATACAATACATTGTTCAGAGATATTACTTAGAAACTTATCAGACCTTGTAAAGATATCAGATCATGGAATAATTCCCAATAACATTAAACTTATTTAAACTTTGACAGCACAATCTCCGATCCAACTTATAACAGATAAGCCAGAATAACTTGAAGCTCAACATAAAGCCTTTATCAAGCATGCCACAATCAATTATCAAATGAAGAACTCATTCATGCATAGGAAAATATCTCTTTCAAAAAACTTGTCATATCTTGAACATTCGGAGTTTCGTAGCATATTTAGTCATTTTGGGGAAATTATTCGGAAAGCTTATCATATCATAAACATGTCGGAAGTTCATAGTATATTTTATCCTTTTAGAAAATACTCATCATATAGAACATTTCGTAACCAAAATATAGATTTCATTGCACACCGTCTGACATAGCCATTTTCAAAATCATTTACACAAAAGTATCTTTTACAAAGGTATTACTCACTTAGGTCCATAGTCAATTCACACGAGAACACACATTATTCATCTATGTCGGAAGTACTGAATTGAATTGAGGGTATGACCTCTTTGAATAACACAGATCACATAAGTTTTTTTTTTTCTAATAAACACTCTTTTCCGTATCATAATAAAGGAACAAGCCTTAAATTAAGTCTCATACAAATATTTCATCCTTAATCAATAATGGTGGGTTTATGATAACAATACATTTGGGGTCATTACAGAAGCATCTCATTTATAGTTTTCTAACAGTTTTATTGGCTTAAGGGGCCTGGTTTCACTCAAACTAATCTTTCTTAGCCTCTAAGAAAGAGAATTTACGGAATAATCGTCGTTTAACGATTCTAGTTTAACCTAAGCAACCCATTTCATGTTTTCTAAATCACCTAAGTGTTCAATTTTCAATTCCAAATGGATGACTTTGAATTCCCTGTAAGTTTTATCCTATTTACCTTTCTTTTCTCTATCTCTTTTAGTTCTCAGGAGGATAGTTTCTCTCTGACTCTCTCCGTCCTCCTCTTTTTTTTCTAGGAACTAATTAGCTTAGGCAACAAACAGTTTCATTAGCTTAAGTGGCCAAGTTCAACTCAAATTTTTTTTTTTTGGGTGAATAAGAAATAAAATCAAAAAAAAGATTTACCAAAATATAAGGGGTATACCCCAGGCCGTACCTCAAAAAAAACAAAGGCAAAAGCCTCAGCCAAAAAATAACCGAAACCCAGCCCACAACAACAAAAGCTAAAACAACACAAAACTAACAAAGCAGACAGATCAGTCCTAAAACTTCATCACTGACTGATAGAAACTAAGGCGAACCAAGTCAAAGATTGTACAAAAACCATGTCCTGCAAAGGATAGAGGTCTGGTACAGCATGAGCACACAACAGCTAAAAACTATGTCCTACATTTTGCACACAGCAACAGAGATTGTACAAAAACCATGTCCTGCATTTTGCACACAGCAACACTTTATAGCTATTGGAAGAGTAGCATAACAGATTCAGCAAATCTCTTTTACCCGAGGTCATATCCAGCAGGACCATTAAAATAAAGAGAAAATAAGACCAAACCAAGAACCTCCTACACAACTCGTAGGAGTAGGCGCCTTTACCATTAACTAGGAGAGTAAAACTATCAAAGAGTTTTATATACAAACAAAAATTAAGACAACTGATAAACACACACATATAGCTTGACAAGGCGCTGGAAGCAGCCATCCCCAAGGTACATGTCCAAACAATTTGATGCCTTCTAGAAGGGCGCAAAATGCAGCCACTGCCACTCCACCATACCATGATCAGATATACCTGCCCAATATAGAGTAATAGATGAGTATCGGAACTGTATAGACAATCATAGAGAAGCAAAAAAAGCATACACTCAATTTCGGACCTCCCATCACTCAACCCACATTTTAAGAAATCTCTCCACTCAATCTAGTGTCTCACTTCACTTGACCCACTACTCACATCCTCACACAGAACCCACAGAGAGAATGAGTATGTGATAGCTTCCTTAACCTGCATAAAAAAATATATAATATATAATAATGATTAGAACTTCATATATGTGCAATCTCACTTCCCTCAACCCACTTTTGATATACAGAATATCTGGGCTCACATCACTCAACCCACCACAAGACCTATCCGAACTTGCTAATGGATAGGAAACCATCATTGAATGGAATTGATTAGTTCACATGCCAACCTGCAAAAGAACACCTAGATTAAATAAACACTCACTTTCTGCTTACCCTCACTCAACCCTCAATATGGGTGATCTCACACCACTCAAACTCCTTCCAGCAACATACGGCTGAGACAGCTTCATGATCTTAGGTGAAAGATTCCATTGCCTCAGAAACTAGCTATCACCTGCAGATTTAGTCCCATTTTCCATAGAATGAACTCTGCCTCTAACCATTTGGATAATAGAGTTAGTAACAATCTCTTCAGGTTTGGATACCTTACGAAAGATTCTACTATTTCTCTCCATCCAAATATGCTATGCAGTGCAAAGGGAGGACAGTTTCATGATTACAGATTGCAAGGTTTTGCCTTTTAGTGTCTTGGTAGCATAATCAACAGTCTCCACCCAAGACAAATTAGGACAACTAGTGTTACACTTAGTCTGGACAGCAACCCAAATCTTAGAAGAATACGCACACCTAAAAAAGAGATGGGTGTGGTTCGACTCAGGAGCTTGACAGAAATGGCAACTAGGATTAGGAACAATACCAAACATTTGTAATCTATCACCAGTATTCAGCCTCTCATTAATGGCCAACCATACAACAAAACTAACCCTAGGAATTAATGGAGGTCCCCAGATCAGTTTAGACCAACGAACTTTGGGACCCTTAGCCCTCCAATAGTCCCAAGTAGAATGAATAGAGAACACACCATCAGCATTCAAGCTCCAGAAGGGAGTATCCAGAGAGTTGGAGGGATTGAGGGTAGGAGGAGTAGAGGAAATCCATTCATTTATTTCCCAAGTATTAGGGATCGGCCACATCCAAGAGCCATTAGAAATAATGGAACTGACTTTGGAACTATCAAGAAAGTTAGTATCATACAAGATCCTCTGCCCATACCTATGCCAAAGAGAGCAAAGAGGGTGCCAGTTATCAAACCAAAGAAACACATTTTCCCCATTACCAATTTTGAATTTGATAAGAGGGAAAGTTAAATTCCTAAGAGATAGAAGTTTCCTCCAAACCCAAGAAGGATCAGTAGGCATTTTAGTACCCCAGAAACTCTTACCTTTGAGCAAGTAAGACTTAACCCATTGACACCACATAGAACACTCCCCACCGGAAAACAAAAACTAGACATGTTTGGCTATAGCAGCCTTGTTCCAAACCTCCATATCCTTAAAGCCAAGACCACCTTCATTCTTATGTTTACATATATTCTTCCAAGCAATCTTAGCACTATGCTTCTTCAACTCAGTCCCAGACCACAGAAAAGATCTAAGAAGACTTTCAATGTCATGAATAACCTTCTTAGGAAGAATAAAAAGCGAGGACCAATAGACTTGCATCGAAAAAAGAGTTGAGCTCTTCCATCATAAGATAGAAGTTTATTAGTCCAAATTTTAATCCTATTAGTTATTCTATCAATCAGAATTTGGTAATCAGATGCCTTAAGCTTAGTTGTGATCAAAGGCACACCTAGATGCTTCACAGGGAGTGAGCCCTCAGTAAAATTAGCAATATGAAGAATGCCTTCTTTAACCTCCATACTATAACCCGAGAAGTAAATGTTACTCTTGCTAGGACTAGGTGTGAGGCCCGACAAACCCCTAAACTCCTCCAAACCATGCATAATGAGGATGATAGTATGAGGATCCCCTTTACTGAAGATCATCAGATCATTAGCAAAGCACAGATTGACGATTTTGGTTTTCTCACATCTCCAATGATACTTGAACAAAGGGCTACTAGCCTTTTCAGCCAGAATTCTGGCTAAGATCTCCATAGCCAACACAAACAAATAGGGGGACATAAGATCCCCCTACCTAAGCCCTCTAGCCCCTTTGAAGTACCCACAAAGGCTGCCATCAATACAGATAGAGAAAGAATGACTAGTCACACAAGCCTTTATCCAAGTTATCATACAAGGAGGAAAAGCCATCGCAGTGAGAATATCAACAATAAATTCCCACCTCACATTATCATAAGCTTTCATAATGTCAACTTTCATAGCATACTTCGGGGTTTTAGAATTCCTATGATGGCCTCTCAAAATCTCTTGGGATAAAAAGATATTGTCAAAGATTCTTCTGCCTTGGACAAAGGCAGATTGCACTGGGTCTATAAGATCAGGGAGCACCATCTTAACTCTGTTAGCCATGATCGTAGCAATGCATTTATAAATGGTGTTAGAACATGAGATGGGTCTGTAATCACCAACTTTCATGGGATTAGGAATTTTAGGAATAGGGGCTATGATGGTACTATTGATTTCCGTAAGAAGCTTACCAGAATCAAAAAACGATTTTATTGCTAGGGTAACCTCCTTACCAACAATATCCCACGAACTTTTGAAGAACCCAGCAGAGTAACCATCAGGGCTAGGAGCTTTATTAGCCTTGAGAGACTAGAAAACCTCCTTGATTTCAGCATCAGAAACGGGCCTAACAAGATTGGCCGATTGGGATATAGAAACTTTAGTTTTCACCAAAGATTGTATCCTCTCAAGGCCATTATACTGATCCTTGAAGGTGGAGCCAAACAAGTTAGTATAAAACTGAACAAAAGTGTTATGAATGTCAGCACTTTCAGTGGATCTAATATCATCCCCTAGATCAACACTTAAAATTTTCCCCCTATTGATATTGATTTTCACAGACCTAAAGAAAAAACTACTATTTCTGTCCCGAAGACCTAACCATTGAACTCTGGATTTTTGAAGAGCAAGGCACTCTTACACTTCGCTAAGGTCAAGGTATTTTTTAAATTCTTTTCTGTCCTGAACTTGAAGCTCCAAATTCACAGGATCCCTATCCAACTTGAACTGGACAAGATCCAAACTACCCTTGGAAGGTTGGACACGAATTGAGATATCACTAAAGTCCTTCTTGTTCAAAATTTTGAGACTAGCCTTCAGCTGTCTTAGTTTCTAACACACCCTAAACATAGGGCACCTCTGATATACTGATCCCAAGTGTTAGACACAGTATTGAGAAATTCAGGATGTTGGGACCAGAAATCAAAGTATTTGAAAGGTTTTTTAAAGGAACTCTTATCGACACTGATATTGACCATAGCAGGAGAGTGGTCAGATATACCAGATGGGAGAAAAGTTGCAGTTGACTCAGGAAATTTGTCAAGCCAAGACTCATTAACAAGAACTCTATCAATTTTAGTGGCTATATAGGCCCCATCAACCCTTTTATTAGCCCAAGTGAATTTGCAGCTCCCATAAGATAAATCGGCCAACTCAGAAGCATTAACATAGGTGTTAAATTCCTCTTGGTCACTAGTCCACCCTGAAGATCCCCCAACTTTTTCCTGCAGATATCTGATAGCATTAAAGTCACCCAAAAAGATGCATGGAGATTTGGATTTAGTACGGGAGATGTGATACATAGTTTCAAAAATATTCTTCCTCAAAATGTGCTTATTTTCAGCATAAACAAAAGTTGCAAAAAATTCCTCATTAGCAGCCAAATCATTGATTTTATAAAAAATATGCTGATTGGACATATAAAACATTTGGACAGCACAAAATTCATTATTCTAGCACACCCAAACCCTACCAGTTTCAGTTGGTTGTAAATTAGATAAAATAGACCAATTCCCAAAACAATGAGCACATATTTTACTCTCATTAATCAGTTTTATTTTGGTCTCCAAAACACACCAAATTTTTAATTTCCTTATGTTTAGATGGATCATTCAATCCTCTAACATTCCAAGCAGCAATTTTAACAGTCATTGGGAAACAAAAATAATAAGACAAACCCACAACCAACTAAAACTAGCAGTTACCTCTTCTTTTTCCTCTGGCTACTACTTTCTTTGCCAGAGGATTTGATCTTTGTTGTCTGGGTAGCCTGATGAGGGGGCACAACCGGTTTGGATATCTCTTTTTTGGTGGTGGTATCACTAGTCACTGCCTCAAGAAACTCTACAGCCTGAAGAATTACCAATTTTCTAATCTCCGAGACACTTTCTTGGAATCTATCCACTCCATTGCTTTCGGAGCTCTGTTCTTCCACAGATGAGCTATTTTCAGCCAATGTCTCATGAATCTCCACAGGTTGGACTGTTGTTGGTATTGTCATTGGGTTTGGTTCTAGTACTTCCACAGCTTCTGGAATAACCTCTACCTTAGGTTACCCTACCTTCCTTTTCCCCTTTGGTTTAATGGTTGTCCATCATTCTTCATGATCGGGAACATTTTCCTCAGTTGTCTTTTGAAGAGAGACTAATTGGGCAATTTGCTTTGGCACACACTTATCAGTGTTATGTCCAAAAATTTGACAATGTTGGCATATAGATGGCAAACCCTGATATTCAACTCTAATTAGCACAGCTTCATCCTCACATCTTATTTGGAAGTAAGATGGCAATTTTGAAGTCGCCTCAATTTCAACACAAACCCTTGCAAATGCCACCCTACTGCCCCTAGCCGTGAGCTAGTCCATGAAAAGGGGGTTCTCTATTGCACTAGCAATGCGACTTAGACCATCCGGATCCCAATACTCCAGCGGAATATTAAAGAATTTCACCCAGACTGGAATTTTTGTAGATTTTTCCTTGGCTAACTTCATCATTCTTTTCCATTGTTTCAGAATGAGAAGATACCCTCCTATGTACCACGGGCCTCCTTTAAGGACTTCTCTACAACTGTCTGGGGTATCAAAGATGAGGAACATGAAGCCATCTCCATTTGTAAGTACTTCCTTCCGACCTTTAGTTTTCCACACCCCAAAAGCACTATTCCGTAGATAATTATAACCTACTCCCTTATCAACAAAATATCCCACAAGACATGTATCCCATTTCTCCAAAGGGTCCGATCTAGTCGGCATCTTTACCACAATACTATCATCAACAGCAGTTGGAGGAACATACCTTAGCTTGATATTGGATCGTGTGGACGCAGCCGTTACGTTGGCCCACGAACTCTGCTGATTAGGCCCTAGGCCTACATCCTAACTGGATCTGCTCCCTCCAGCACCTCCACGACCTCCTCTCTCCCCACGATAGCTACCGCCACCCCTACCTCGTCCTTCTTGAGGAAAGGGGCTAGGACCAATGAATGTCTCATGAACTTCAGTATTGGTACCAAGAACTGGATCGCTCTGATCGGATAGATTCTTGTTTTCCCCTCTATTTCGTGCTACCTCAAGGCTATCTGGAAGATTTAGAAAACTGTTGTTCTCATCCTCCACGATTTCGGACCATCTAGGGTTAATAGCCTGTCCAATCGGGGTCGATGGTTCTTGACAACTACCAGCAACATCCAATGGACTAGATACGGGAAGCATAGGGGCTTTCGGCTCCTCCAACCATTGTACAGAACTCTTGATATTTTCATCACTAGGAACAAGAGATGACAATTTTTCCCTAATGTCAAATGCTATAACACTCTCATCCACAGTTCGGCTCTCGTTAACCCTAACTGAGATTTCTCGGCGACGATCGCCTAAACTGGACGGCTGATCAATCTATGGTTCCAAGAGTCGATCTACCTCTTGAACTATAACTTCACTTTGAAGGACTTGCGGGATTTCAGAAGGCTCCATCAAATTCTCACTCAAGATTGCAAAGTTGTTGTTTACAAACCCTAATTTTTCACTCGTCACTAACAAGCCTAATCTACCCTCGTCATTACCCGAAACCAATTTATTAACTCTGGACATTGTATTCAATGAGATGTTGAAACCCTAGAAACAGAAGTTTCTAGAGAGATGCAGGAGCTTCTCACACTAACCCATGAACTAGATTTGGTTATGCTAGTTTAACTCAAATTAATCTTGCTTATTCTTCAAAAAAGAGATTTTACTTATTAATTGTGCAATAACTGTATTAGTTTAACTTAAGCATCTCATTTAAAGTTTTCTAATTGACCTAAGTGTTCAATTCTCAAGTCCAAGAGGATGAATTTGAATTCCCTTTCATTTTCATCCTAATTTCCATTCTTTTTTCTAACTTTCTCTTCCACCACTCACGAAGAAAGCTTTTCTCTAACTCTCTCCGTCCTTCTCCAACCTTCTCTCTTTTGTTCTAGGAACTACTTAGCATAGGCAACTATTAGTTTCATTTGCTTAAGTTCCCATGTTTAGTCCAAACTAATCTCTCTTAGCCTCCAAGAAAGGGAATATACGGAGTAATGGTAGCTAAATGATATTACTTTTACTTAAGCCACTCATTTAATGTTTTCTAAATTACCTAATTGCTCAATTCTCAAGTCCAAAAAGTTGAATTTGAATTCTCATTAATTTTCATCATATTTCCCTTTCTTTTGCCAAACTTTCTTTTCTACCACCAAGGAAAAGAGATTTTCTCTAACTCTCTCCGTCCTTGTAGAACCTTCTCTCCTTTATTGTAAGAACTAATTAGCTTAGGCAACTATTAGTTTCATTGGCTTAAGAAGCTAGGTTTCACTCAAGCTAATCTTTCTTAGCCTCCGGGAAAGAGAATTTACAAAGTAATTACTGAGTTAATTATTCAGTAAATTCCAAGTAAATTCTCTGTAAATTACTAAGTATATTCCCAGTAAACTCTCAGTAAATTACTCAGTAACGTACTCTGTAAATTCTCAGTAAAGTACTTAGTAAACTACTAGTAAATTCTCAGTAATTTTGTAAGTAAATTCTCAGTAAATTCCAAGTAAATTTTTCATAAATTCTTAGTAAATTACACTCTAAATTCCAAGTAAATTCTCAGTAAATAATTTTGTAAATAATTCATTAAATTACTCAGTAAGTTCCTACTAAATTCTCAGTAAATTACTCAATAAATTTCAAAGTAAATTCTCAATAAATTACTCAGTAAATTCGTAGTAAACTCTCAATAAATTACTCAGTAAATTCTCAGTATAATCCTTGCAAATTACTCTGTATATTACTCAATAAATTCTCAATACATTAACTAGTAAATTACTCATTAAATTCCCAGTAAATTCTCAGTAAATTACTGAGCAAATTACTTAGTAAATTCTCAGTACATTACGTAGTAAATTACTTTGTAGATTCCTAGTAAATTCTCAGAACATTACTCAATAAATTGCTCAGTAAATTCTCAGCAAATTACTCTGTAAATTCCCAGTAAATTACTTAGTAAATTACTAGTAAACTCTTAGTAAATTACTCAGTAAACTCTTAGTAAATTACTCTATAAATTCCCAGTGCATTCTTAATAAATTACTCAGTAAATTCTCATTAAATTACTCAGTAAATTCCCTTTAAATTACCCAGTAAAATCTCTATAAATTCTTAGTAAATTACTCTGTAAATTCCCAGTAAATTATTCAGTAAATTCTCAGTAAATTACTCAGTAAATTCTCAGTAAATTCCAAGTAAATTCCTCTATAAATTCTCCGTAAATTACGTAAATTCTCCATAAATTACTCCCTAAATTCTCAGTAAATTCCTAGTAAATCCTTAGTAAATTACTCAGTAAATTCTTAGTAAATTCCTAGTAAATTCTTATTATATTACTCAACAAATTCTCATTAAATTACTTAGTAAATTCCCAATAAATTCTCTGTAAATTACTCTATAAATTCACAATAAATTTTCAGTAATTTACTAAGTAAATGGCTCAGTGAATTCTCAATACATTACTTAGTGAATTCCCTGTAAATTCTTAGTAAATTCTCAGTAAATTACTCAGTAAATTCCAAGTAAATTCTCCATAAAAGAAGTCAAAATAGTTGCAAAAAAAAAAGAGTAAAAAAAGTTGCAAAAAAAATAGAATAAATAAAAATTTAAAAATATATGATTTAAGTTTGACACTTTGGTGGTGTAACATAATCACATTGATGTTGTTATTAATTGTATTTAATTTTATAATTACTTTTTGAAAAATAATATCTTTGATTCATTTCCTAAGCACTCATTTGGCATTTAAGTTTTTCGGACTATCAAGTTAAAACAGTTGCCAAAAAAAAAAAAGAGTAAAAAAAGTTACAAAAAAATAGAATAAATAAAAATTAAAAAATGTATGATTTAAGTTTGACACTTGTGTGGTGTAACGTAATCGCATTGATGTTGTTATTAATTGTATTTAATTTTATAATTACTTTTTGAAAAATAATATCTTTGATTCATTTTCTAAGCACTCATTTGGCATTTAAATTTTTTGGACTACCAAGTTAAAACAGTTGCCAAAAAAAACACTAAAAAAAATTGCAAAAAAATAGAATAAATAAAAATTTAAAAATATATGATTTAAGTTTGACACTTGTGTGTAACGTAATCACATTGATGTTGTTATTAATTGTATTTAATTTTATAATTACTTTTTGAAAAATAATATCTTTGATTCATTTTCTAAGAACTCATTTGGCATTTAAGTTGTCGGGACTATCAAGTTAAAACAGTTGCCCAAAAAAAAAACAAACAAACAAACAAACAAAAAAACAAAAAGACTAAAAAAAGCTGCAAAAAAATAGAGTGAACAAAAATTTAAAAATATATGATTTAAGCTTGACACTTGTGTGGTGTAAAATGCCCATGTAGGGTCAAAGGCTTGAATGCTATCTAGACAAGTCCTATATGGACGTATTTATACTTTTGTAAAAATGGGTATAAATCCTGTATGTGGAGGAGATACATAATCTCATCATTATTTTGTATGGGAGCAGCATGCTCAAATGTTTTGATTATCTTTCTACTGGTAAAGTCAAAAGTTCCTATCTTATAGATAGTATCTGGTTTGACTTTTGGGATAGTCCATTTATCTAGGGCTTCCCTAACATCCTGGTAGGCAACTAACTCTACTGCTTCTGATGTAGAAGCTACTGTATTGGCTACTGTAGTGATAGGTTACTTTGTAGGTGCAGTACTTATATGGATGTATTGGGACCATATACGTATAATTTAATTAAAATATAATTATAATACAGACAATAATAAACTTGGCTTTGATACCAGTATCCAATGCACCCTTTGAGATGGTAGATGTCTTGATTGAAAAGCATCTCTAATGGGAGCCATAGAAACCAGTTTATCCCATGGTCCAGTATATTTTAACATATATCCAAACCTAAGCATAGCACTTATTGATCCTAATCTATCAAAAGTTTTAGAGCTTAGGATTCTTTCTCATGGATATAAGTATCTTCCAGGAACATCACCTTTTACAGTTATCTCTCGAATTCTTTTAAAGGTTTTAACCACCTTGAATCCTTACATCAAGAAGCATAGTGAATTAAGACATACAATTCTAATTGACACTAATGTTTTCAGTAGCCAGGTTGTTGTTCCAAGAATGATACCTTGGCAAAACATAACCTTTCCAGAAAAATAGCATATTCCTAATCTTGTTCCGGTCAGACCCATTGTCTGACAATCTATAAATGATGTTATACAGACGCAAGGAGGTAATGTATATCTCACCTTCAATAGGCCAAGCAGGCCATTATCCAGAAGCATGTCTAGTGCTAGTTTTAGAACTGATTGATCTTATAGAGTAGATCTACCTGAGTCTTCAAGACAGTCAACTTCAGAACCTATAGAATCAGTGTTACAAGGAATGTCTTCCCGACCTCCTAGTGACAGTAATCTTGACAATACTACAGACCTCGTAGTGCAAGGAGTCCAATTTTCAAAAAACGAAATACCACATGGTGTGTATGAATCCAGAAGGCCTTATAGCCATACAGCCAGCGATATGAATTTTGAAGTCTAAGGGATTTGTAGTGTGTCATCAGGAATATGTTGGACATTTTGTTTTGGTTTGTTTACAGGTCCCCTTTTCTTTTGGGTTGGATATGCATGGTTGCTGTCCATTTTTCTTTGGATTTCTTGTATAGTTTTGGGTAGGGCCTAGGTCATGCCCCTTGCATTCTTGTGTTAGTTTTTTGTTTTTATTTTATGACTTATTTACCCCCCCCCCCTCAAAAAAAAAAGAAGTCTAATGGATTTTACACCAAAAAGTGAAAATCATAAAATCCTAAACCAGGATTTTTACCAAATTAAATACCAGGAGTTTAGGACATGGTATTTTAAGATTCATAGTCCTACCCAACTTCTCCAGCTTAAACAACAGTATTACTGTAGACACCCCATTTTTGACCACCCTTAAGACTTGGGCACCACTGATTGCTTACTTGGTGATGAAAGTTGTGTAGTGCAAAGGTTTGATTTCTTCAGCAAGAGGAGCTTCAAATCCCAACCTTACACCCCATTTTTGGACCAAAACTATTTTTTGACCAAAATGATTTTAGACCTTAAAACCCTCTCTTTCAAAATATTTTTGAAAAAAAGCAAGTTTCTACGATGTTCTGGGGCTCACATTTCATTAAAAATTGTACTTTTCGGTAAACTGAGCAAGGACAAAGTGGAAATAAATGAAAGAGAGGTGAACACTTTGAAAAGTCTTTCAAAACACCTTGTTTACAAGTTTGAAGTTGAAGAAAATAAGAGTGGAGGGAAGAAACCTAGTTGGGGAAGAAGTTGGGCATGAATCGTTAAGAGAGAATTGGGCAGCCATCACTAAATCAGGCCTATCCTTTTGTATACTTATAATTAAGCTATGAGGCTACCACCATTGGAAAGAGGACTTCTGGGGCTTCATTTTACACTCAAGAATCTCCTAAAGCCGAGTCTGGATGAGGGAGATGTGGCTAGTTGGAGTTAGGCATCAATTCGTTTAAGCCAAAATTGAGCAGTCTTCACAAAAATGAGCATATCTTTCTTCACACTTGGAATTTTGATGTAAGGCTACCACCATTGGAAATAAGACTTTTGGGGCTTCAGTTTAGACTCAAGAATGACTTACAAAGGAGTCCGAAGAATGGTGATATGCCCATTTGAAGTCGGGCCCAAAAAGTAGATTTTTTGTCCAGCCACTGAGTGAGGCTTGCCGGCCATGTTCTGGCCATGTGCCGGCCATTGATGGTCCTTGCCGGCCACAAATGAACCTTGCCAGCCATCAATGATGCCTTGCCGGCCATTGGTGTTAAAAATCAATTTTTGTGCAGATATTTCCCCTCCAGCTGTTCCATACTGCTCCAGCTATTTCTGAATTGATATTTTCGACCTGAGCTCTTATATTTCTATATATAGAGGGCCTTCTCTATTGTTTTCAATGTTGATGAAATTTTGGGAGCCTCTCTCTCTACAATCCTCCCTCTCTAGATTTCTCTCTTCCTTGAACTTTTGTGCATACAAGTAGAGACACAATTCTCCTTTGCCTATAGATCCTTGACCAAAGTTGGTTATCTTTGAGCTGAGGTTCTAGGAGGTCTTCTTGGAGCTGTTGAAAGTGATTTTGCTTCGTTTTGTTGCCTAAATTTGTGTTGTGCTTCAAGAGGTATAAGACTCACCTATTAAACTTGTTTTGCGTAACTTGTTTTACCATCTTTTTGTATTGTTTTTGGTCTGGCTTTCAACTGCAAAAACATCTATTTTTATGACCTAAAAATGGTGGTTTGAAGTTACTTTGTGCTAAGGGGTAGTCCACCCTTCTTGTCTCTTTGTTTGTTAAGCTTTTGTGCCATTTCTTATCACTTTTAAACCAACCTTTTTGGGCCTTTTAATCATTGATTTTCAGAGGTATTTTAGTTGTAAAAACCTTATTTTGAAGTCCAAAATTCGAGGGGTTAGCATTCCTTCCTCGTATTTTGCTTGCATGCCTAGTTAGCTTCATGTGTTAGCATGTTTTTCTTGCTTAATTTAGCTTAAGACCAGCTTGTTTTTACCTATGTTTTGACCTGTTTTGGCTTTGTTTTGGGCTGGTTAATTTAGTTGAGGCTTGTATTGCATAGTTGTAGGGTTAATTCCTTCAGTAGCTTGGTGTTTTCATGCTTTAATCACCATTGTTTTAAGTTCAAAGCATGTTTTAGTGTTGTTTTGCACTCCATTTCAGGACGGAAATCTCTGCAACCTCCCTCAATTCTTTAGTTTTTTATTTGCTTTTGAGAGTTGTTTCAAACTTGGGGTGTCTTAAGCTTAAAATTGAGGTTATGCTTAATGGTTTAATCCTCTTTGAGGATTCATTACCAGCGTCATGATCTCTCTCATGCCTTAGATTACCCCCTGGTTGACACTTCTTTCACTTTAGAAGACACTCACTTTTGGACTTAATCGATTAAAGAATGAATCGGTAATGTAAAATGAGTAAACAAGAATTGGACAAGTAAAAGAGGCAAGATAATCATCTTTTGTGTTACATTATTGGACATTTCATACTCAAAAGTGATGAAATGTGCCATTTCCCTTGGTCTCCATCACCCTTGATCATGCATGATAGGGCGGTGGTCATTTGAGTCATATTTGTGCATTTATCGAAAATGTACAATTTGGATCTTTGGCCATCATGCAATGAAATTGCTTGATTGGTGGTTTTGGATCCAAGTGTGCCACTCCTTTGAGGTTTTGAGATGATAAGGACGGGTACAGTACAAACATACCCTTGGAAAAACCTTCCTTTTGCTCTGTTTCTATTTTGTTGCAGTATGGTGATCTAGAGCATCGGTGGCTGGCAAGGCCCCATCCATGGCCGGCAAGGCTTCATTTCTAGTCGGTAGAGGGTCAGCAGCTGCCATCTATCACCGGCAGGCCACTGATGCAATCCTCAGCAGAGATTTGGTAATTTTTAAGCAAAAAGATTCTGAAGTGTGCTCAACCCTGCAAACAGAGCCTCTCGAGAGCATAATGAAGGGCTTTTCAAGGCGAAAACCGAGTGCATGCATATTCCACTTCTCGAGGCGGAGCTGTGGCAACGTAGTTTAATATGTTAATTGCTTAGTTAATTTGCCTTGGTGTTGTAATTTAATTAATTAGTTTGCTAATTAGTTAAGTGTTGTAATAATTAGTAATTGGTTTGCTAGTTATTCATTTGGTTTGTAATAATTAGTCTAATTAGTTTAGTCTAATTAGTTTAATTAGCTTAGCTCTTATTCATTTAGACCCTCCTTCGCGAGGGCATAATGTTATAACAAGTGTGCATACGTGTGTGTATGTCTTCCAACCCCACGTCTTTCTCCTTTTTATTTAATCTCTTTTGATGGTTAGATTAGGGACATTTTCAATTAGCATACCCTACGCTTGCATCCATTCATTCGTCTTGCATGCATCGAGGCTCGATGCATCATTCAAACTGCATTACAATTTCAATACTTCTTTGAATACGTGTTTCAAAGCATACTATCAAAGTGTTGCAAATGCCATGATTAGGTAGCCGAGCCTATTTAGTTGCATTATCGCATGCATTGCATTAGTCATTTAACATAGTTAGGATCATGCATCTTTCTAACTAGTTTTTCTTTTGGTATGGAGTGCTCTGTAAGTTTTATGCTTTAGCATACATTCATGAGTGTGGTTGCCATATTGCCATGTTTCGCATGCTTGCCATGAGGCTGTGTGCTTACTTGCTAAACTGCTTGAATGCCTGTGGATGAAGGCTTGTTGTTTGAATTGGAATAGTTCAACGAATGTAAGTTTTAAGCCCACTTTGTTGTGGCAAATCATGTTTTAAGTCCACTTGGTGGCAAATCCGCATCTTTAAGCCCACTTGAGGGTGGCAAACACAAACCGTTTTCACAAAGCAAACATGACTTGAAATGTTCCAGTTCTTGCGACTTAGTCTACACTTGCTTGTGTGCGTCACATAGTAAAGCTAGTTTATAACTGGAATACATAATCTTTATAAAAACTCATATCATGATTAGTAGAGGCCGATCATTGATCGGGCGAGCAAGGGGTGCTTGTTTCAGGACCTTCCCTTCTCGTATCTAAGTTCCCGAGCCGAGGAAACCTTGGTGATGACGGACACGTGGCCTTTGGCACGAGTCAGGGTTTCCTAAATTTTTCCAAAAATAAAATATTTAGGTGGCGACTCTGTATCAGGCAAAGTAGTCCAATTTTGGCATTATTTGATTTAAAATCAATTTTCCAAAAAGATTTGTCGGATTTGGACTCTTTCGTGATTATCAGTTTCACATTCCACTTGTGAGACTAGATTCAGAACCAGAGGTAGAGTCCGAACTGTGAGGCCTTCTTTTCAAAGCCTTTCCGAAAGGCAGGGCGTAGAAAAAGCGAGTCCACAGTTTCTGGCCACTCTGCTGGGGATTTAGAGAACTTGACTCGAACTTATGATATGTTATTTTATCTACACTTATGTGGTTCTTTGCATTTGCATTTGCATTGGTGCGCTCAAGTTGCAGTGTTTGCCATATGCTATTAATGAACGGTTTGCCGGAGGCTTGCTTGGAAAAGCTTGCCAAAAGGTTGACCGGTTGCGGGCTTTGCCACGATGGGACACAACCCTTGGATCTAGACTGCTGCGATACCGTTTGATTCTCTTTTCACTTCTCGGTGTTAGGTGTGAGAGGTATATTAGGTGGTTTTGCTGAGGTACCGTTTTTGACTAATCGACCTAGTTGCATATCGGAATCCATAGAGACTGTTCTAAACTAGGACAGGTTGCTCACCCGAATGCAAGGATTGTATGAAACCGCTTGTTTTGTGTAGTGAATCCCTAGCTCCTGACGAAACTAGGACAGGGTAATCCTACCCCATCATAGGGGTGTTTTGGCTTTCTTTAACTGGTATGTGCTTTACAGTGAAACTGTACAGGGATGTGCATATCAGTTGCCAAGTTGGTATCTGTTTTGGGGCAGAATTCAGTAGAGAGCACAATCATTCAGCTGTGATCACATCTATTCTAGTGAAATTGGGCTGAGATGCTGTCTGTTTTCTCTTTTGCAAGGTAGTCTTGTAACCATAGCTTCAGAAGGCTCCAATACCCCCCAGGAACTCTGGACTTGTGTCGATAGACTTTGTCCGGTCAGAGATTGAGTTCAAGGGCAACCAATGTTTCCTTCGCCGGTGGCAAGACAAAGAAGGGCCAGACAGGGCTCATTGGTTCTATTGATTCGACAGTCACCAGTTTTAAACTCAACAGACCCGTGATGGCACAGAGTCCGGAAGAAGTTGTGGCCATAGTAGCGGCATTAAACCAGGGAATCACCATGTAGCATGAGGACCAATGCTGAAATACAGCGCCCATTTGGGGCACCCACCACATATCCAGTCTCGGGACCCCAGCCGAACTTTGACCCACTTCCACCAGTTGATGATTTGTATGGTCCGGATCCCCGAGAAGGGTTGGCTCAAGCTCGAGTTTTCAAACCCCTAGTACAGCCTAATGGGAGGCTTTATCCCCTTGATACTAATGATCTCGATCCGACCTCGGTGAAAATTGCAAACCTTGATAAGCAATTCAAAAGGGCACAGGGCCTTAGTTCTATTCCTAACATTGAGGATGGGTACACCAAGGCTGTCGTAAGGCTCCCAAACAGATTCAAAATGCCACACATTGACCGTTTCGACGGATCTAGAGATCCTATGGTACATATCTAACTTTTCTTGGATGTCCTAAAACCGATGAGTGTAACTAAGCTTCAAAAACTCTCTCTGTATAGAAGAACCCCGTCGGGTATAGTAGCCACTTGGCACACCAAGTTGGAGGATATAGTGAAGAAGAACTAGGAAGAGTTGGCTGAGGCCTTTGTCAATCAGTACTCTTACAATACGCAACTTGAAATAACCACTCAGGACCTCGAAGCAACCCACCAGAATCCTAAAGAGCCTTTTGTGGAATTTGTTGCAAGGTGGAGAGCAAAGGCAGCACTGATGACAGATCGACCTTCTGAGAGGGACCAAGTGTGAGTAGTGGTGCAGAACCTTGAGCCTGATATGTTGGAAAAGTTAATAGTGGCTCCACTGTTCACTTTCAAAAGTTTGTAGGGGCTCAGATTAAGAGTGCGTTCAACAAAGGGATTATTCCCAGAACAAGTGAATTGATAAGGAGGGTGATTTTCGGGAGTACCAATGCTAGTGGTAGCACTATTCCCAAACCCACTGAAATCAATACAGTCGCCACAGCCGACCCTTTTGCCAAATCAAGCCTACAAACAGCCAGCCCAGCCCGAGCTCAAGGCAGAACTTTAACCCTCCCTATATGACCCTAACTAGCGCACTAAAAGTCATGATGGAAAGAGGGTATCTCAAACCCCTTAAGCCTTAACCTCTGCCTGACTCACTCCCTGCTAGACATAACGCCACCAGATACTATGTGTATCATCAGCAGTGCGGTCATGGCACCGATCGTTGCTACCGCCTTCGTCATGAGGTCTAGAATCTTATCGACAACCAGACGATAGCTCCACTCTAGACCGCAATGACCAAGTACCTCATCCACACCTCAATCTAATCCATACACTTCCATCTACCTACAACCCCAGCATATACATCACCCCGACCCATTTACCCAAGCCCGAGCTGTTCATTCCAAAAAGCACGGACTTTGGCATAATGGATGCACTCGAACCCCAATCATCTCAAACCCATGAACCCACTACATCTGAGCTGATGAGCATGATTGAAGATTTGCAAAAAACTGTGGCAAATTTAGCCTTTCGAATTTTGGCTTCATCATCGACAACATCACATGCGAGAAATTTCATGCCAAACGGCTCCCAATCTTGGGGTGAGCTATAATTGAAAAGGGCCAACCTAAAGGTATCTCAGGTTTGGGTGGTGGCATGTCAATAACAACTGGGCTCCGCTCTGATGTAGCGACCCAATCCCTTGGCAAAGTGGAGGCAAGTTGTAAGAACAAGGTAGGGGCAGGCATTGGTCCCTTTGAACATCTTCAGTGGGCTGTTGAGGCTTTGAAGGCTGAAGGACTGAGCAAACAGCAAGTGCTCGCAGTTGTTGCAAAGATTGTGGGTGACACTTTTGCCACTCAGGATGAGAGCATTTTGAATCAAGGGGCAAGCTGGGAAAAGAGATGTCGTACCACAAATGCTCCTTTCAGCTCCAATCCTACACTCGGAAGAGATCATAAAACCCAGTCAGCACCTGCCAACCCCTTTGCTAGCATATGCAACACAACTCCACAAACCTCAAGCCATCAAGCCCGAGGCCAAAGGGTCTTCACCCCTCTTTACATGTCCTTATCCAAAGCCATGGGCATGTTGATCCAAAAGGGTCATCTCAAGTCCCTAGAGCCTCGACTTTAATCAACAAATTGGCCATGACACTAACAGTTGTTTTCCTCTTCGCCATGAAATATAAGATCAGATCGACAGAGAGGTCATCATTGCACCAGGTCCTGCAAAAGTCGACCGGTACTGGATCGATAAACTTGGGGGATAATATAATTATGTGATTGGGGGATGAACCACCTGCTGATGGCGCTCATTTTACTCCAGATGTGGTGGATGGGACGCACTGTTTTGAACAATTTGAAAATGTTGTTTATTGTACTTTCTGACTTGGGTATTGAGTTTGTCTTGTTATATTGAGTCAGCCCTGTTATGTTGGAGTCGGGTGATTTCGGGAGTATTACCTCGGACATCGTTATCTTGTTTCGTGTTTGTCTTTTACACT
>NW_021038372.1:0-13318 GCF_004153795.1 Camellia sinensis | reverse complement strand
GTTCAATTTCTTTCCTTGCGTAGATCGCATATTAATTACATTACCTGCGTAGACCGCATGTTTGTAATTACTTTCATTACTTGCGTAGACCGCATATTAATTTCATTACCTGCGTAGACCGCATGTTTTGATTGCGTAGACCGCATTATTGGTCAAATTCATTACCTGCGTAGACCGCATATTTTGATTGCGTAGACCGCATGTCTTGATTGCGTAGACCGCATTATTGTTCAATTTCATTACCTGCGTAGACCGCATGCTTATGATCAATTTCGTTGCCTGCGTAGACCGCATGCTCCACTTACATATCTGTATTTTCGCAGCATTGTTATGCTCTCCACTTGCTTTGCGCTGTCACGCATTTTGAGTACACTACTATGCATCTTGTTAACAATATCGTACCTGTTAAGTTTGTTTTCTTTGCAGGCACGATATTGTATGTACGGTTCATTTGAGGCTGGTGCAACCAGACGAGCCGGACAGGTATTATATCTCCCGAGTGAGACGTATTGAGAATTGCATAATTCTCTTACATCCTTTCTGCATTGTAGTGTAGTTCGGTGTATGCTAGCTTAAAACTGTCACATATGTGCTTCGTTACAGCTTTCTTTGCATGATCATAAGTTATGTCCGGCTCTGTGTATTGTCTTGCATTTTGCCCCTGCCTTCGGGCGCATATCTTGTTTGTCTCGCATGTTTGTCTGAGTCTTCGGCCTTGCCAAAAATGGGTCGTCTCTGGGCTTTGACATTCACTCCCGTCATTGTTATGACTTTCGAGTTCTGTCAAAGAGGGGCAACTGTAGACACCCCATTTTTTACCGTCCTCAAGACTTGGACGTCACCGTTTGAACGCTCGATGATTATCCATGATTGTGTTCGTTTGGAGTTCCCGGAGGTCTCGGCTCGCGCGCCTTGCCTCAGGATCTCCGAACTTGACCATTTAGTATCTAGTTTTGCACCAAACACTGACATCTTGCCTTTGAGGGGCAGGGTAGGGCTTGTAGACCATCCCCACCCACCACCGACAGTGGCTAGAGGTCACCGGCTGGCTTTTGCTGCCATCGGCACTATTTGTTGCCGGTCGGCACTTTTTATTGCCGGTCGGCACTTTTTGTTGCCGGCCGGCACTCTTTTTTGCCAAAATGGCATTTTTGGCCGGCCGACTACTGTGCATCTGCTTTTGCAGATATTTTAAGACAGCTGTCTTGCTTTTGTGTATGGAGGGATCTCCCTCTTATGAAGCTTGTCTTGTAAGCTTTACAAGACAAAAAGCTTCTATATAGAGAGGGGCTCTCTCTTGTTGCTGAGGTTAGACACTTGAGACACTTGAGAGAGCTTAGACAGCCATTTTTAGGGTTTAAGTTCTAGGGTTAGGGTTTGATACACCTTATCTCTCTCTTTTTCCCTCTTGTGTGTGTTTTATTGTGTTTAGTCCATACTATTGCACACAAACACCTAGTGTTTCACCTTCACTTAGCTACTGAGGTTCTAAGGGACTGATTTTGAAGTTTTGGTGTTGGATTCAAGCCAAGGAGAGCCATTGGAGCATCATTTGTAAAGGGGTCTTCAAGGGTGAGAATCTAGTCCCATTATTCCCCATTTTTGCATTGATTTTCTACCTATCTTAGAGCTATTTTCGTGCTTATTGTATAACACAAAAAAGTTCTGTTTTTAGACCCTCTTGATTGTTTATTCAGAGTGTTTTGTGGTTTGAGGGTGTTTGACCCCTCTTAGGCCTTGAAAGGCCTCATTTTGTGCTATTTTGTGCTAGTTTCGGGACTTTGGTGTTTGGGCCTCTTCACCACTGAAATCTTGAGGGATTTTAGTGGTGGAGATGGTGCCTTGAAGTCCCAAGAAGGAGAGGGCCACCCCCTCTCCTTGTTGTCCTTGAAAAGGGCATGTTTTGGCCTCTAAAGGGAGCCTATGTTTGAGTGTGTGTTGAGCATGTATAGACTGTTTCTCATGCTTATTTTTCCATAATATAACATGATTTTAAATTGGTTTTGGTACTCCATGCATGCTTAGCATAGTTGCCATGTAATGCCTTGTGATTCCTTAACATGTCTTAGGTTGTGTGCCTTTGTTTCTAGCCTATTTTAGGCTTACATTTGTGAAGATTTTGTGCTTATCTTGACATGTTTTAGGTCTGTCCATAAGTGTTTGGGTTGATTTTGGCATGCATCTTGATTTTGGCATGCATCATACATCCCCTTTGCATTTTGGCTTGTTGGCCTTAAGTGTGTGAGTGTGTAGCATGCCATTCTTGCATTGATATGGTGATTTGGGACCATCCACCATGTCATTTCAGACCTTATAGTATGCTTGCATGCTTGCTTTAGTTGTCCCTTTAATGCCTTGTGAGGTTGTCATCTCATGCTCCATGTTTTGATGATTATGCATGCCTTTGTTTTTGAGTCATTTGGATGCCATCTAAGTGATCCTTAGGCCTTGTGTTAATGTCCTAAAACTCTATTTTTGGTCAATGAGTTCATGCCATGTTTGGTCTTGCTAAGTGTAGTTCAATACTCCATTGGTTTGCTTTGAACACTTAGGCCATTAGTTGCATGTTTGGCTTGATTTATTGCTTGGTTTGGCATTATGTTTTAACATGATTTTAATGCTCATGTTGCATGCTATATGTCGATGATTACCTTCTTTCAAATGTGTTTGAGAGTTGCCCCATTTATGCCTAAGTGTTGGCCTTTAACATGTGCGATTGCATTAGTTGTTTGGTTCCATTTGTTTTGTCATTTGGCCACTCCTGTTTTGGGCCTGATTAGGAAGCTGCCTAAACATGGTTTAAGACCACCTTTTCATTGGTTTGCATTACCTCATGTTTGCTTGTAGCTTCAAAGTGTCTTGCCATGCCATGTTGCTCCTTTAGCTGTATGCCTAGCGTTGCATGCATCTTGCCATTTGCATGCCTGTTCCTTAGACTTGATCGATGAATTGGCCTATTTGTTCGATTGGTTTCGCATTTCAATGCTGAAAATTGCATACTTTGATTCCTTGCCATTCATGCATGGAAATGCGTAATGGTGGTCGAAGAATCGCAGGCACATGCCCCCTTGAGTCAATTACCATTGATTAAGGACATGGTTGGTGATATATGCCCTTGAAATTGTGCTGCCACGCTTGGCCTTGCCCCTCGTTTAATATATTGCTTCATTTGCAGATTCTTGGCAAGAACCACTCTGCCGACCGGCAGTGTAAATGCCGTCGCAATATTTCCCTGCCGACAGCTTAACTTTTGTGCGGTGGCAATTCCCACTGCGGTGCAATTCATGCAAGCCGGGATGTCTCAGCATCCAAGGAAGCAGTCCTGAGTTTTGCAACCTCCAGACGGAGTGAAAGGAAGGAAAAAACAGACGGCAACTCACCGCATGGGGCACATTTCCGAGGGCTGATTACTGTTTTCTTAGTTATAATTAAATTTGCTTAGGTTGGATTAGGCAATTTGTAAATTTAATTAGCTTGCGTAGTAAATTAATTTGTATATTTATTTGGTCCTCCGAGTGAGGGCAAATCTGTAATAAGTGTGTGTGGTAGGTGTGTATGTCTTCCAATCCCCACTTCTTTTCTCCTTTTTGATTTACGGCTGCATTATGATGGTTCAGATTAGGGCATCTTAAAATAGCATACCGTAGCTATGCATGCGTGCATCCCATACCTTTTGATTACATACGATTTAGGCTCGCGTTACATCACGCTACACTGCATCATATACTTCAATTCACAAATTGACTATGCTGGTAGTTGATCGCATTTCACATGCATGCTTTAGGATTAGCCGAGCTTGCCTAGATTGCATTTTATTTTGCATGGTGAGATTGTGCCATTTTTAACATGAACTATGAGCATGCATGTTTGCTGACTAGTATTATGTTTTGCACGTGAGTACGAAATGTATATTTATGCTTTAGCATATCCCGCATGCGTGGACATGATTTCCAGTATAGTATGCTTTCATGTGGCTAAGTGGCTTATGTTGAGATAAATGTTTGAATGCCTTGTGGGGGAAGGTGGGATTGCCCGAGTTGGAAAAACTCGTTGAAAATCGTGTTTTAGCCTACTTACGAGTAGCAAATTTCATAAGCTGCTTTTTCAAAACCAACGGATAGTGCAAATGTTTAAAATTGCCAAATTTAGGCAATCTAGTCGTACTTGTTTGCTGTCAGCATGAACATAGTAATTCTAGGCAGATAAATGGAATTAAAACACGATAATGTATTTCAACAATCGATTCATGGTTAGTAGAGGACCGGTCTTCGAAAAACCACTACCTCAACACACGGGCAAAAGGGGTGCTCATAGCTAACCTTCCCCGATGTTACCCGAAGCCGAGCCGAGACAACTCTGGTGATGACGACATGTGGCCGTTCGGCACCGAGTCAGGTTTCCTAAATTTCCCATAAAAAAATATTTAGTGCGCATTGTATTGGCAAACGCAGTCGCATTTTTGGCACCTTTTTCAAAATCTGTTTCTCAAAACGATTTGCAGATGGACTCTTTGGTTCAGATTTTAAGAACGCGACAACAAAATCGCTGAGTCCGAACTGTAGTAGCATAAGGCCCCCTCCGCGGGCGCTTCTACAGTTTCTGGCGACTCTGCTGGGTTTGTTAGAGAGCTTGACTCGAACTCGTGATATCCTGATTTAGATTACACTTATGTGTTTCTTTGCATTGGCATGTGCATGGTGCACCTAGAACACAGGTTTTGCATCTGTCATTCCTGAACAGTTTACCGGGAGGCTTGTCTTGTAAAGGCAGTGTCCCATAGGCTGACCGCTATGGGCGCTACAGGCATGGGAACACAAACCCCGGTTCTACCGGGGCACCCTTTTTCGACCAGTTCGACCCCCCCACCATAGTGCAATTAGGACTCCCTAGGACCATGTGCCAAATTAGGACAGGCTGCTTACCGAATGTTAGTTGTTTTTTTTTGAAAAAGGGGGGAACCGGACTTTGGTGTGGGCGTAGTTTGAACCTAGCTCCTGACAAATAGGATTAGGGAAACCCTACCCCAACATAGGGTGTTTTGGTTCTCTCTTACTTGCTTATGTGCTTTTTAGAATGTTCATTTTGCTACAGGAAAGTAATGTCAGTTTGCAAGTGTTGGTATCAGAACTGAGAGACACCAGCTATCAGTTATCATTATAAGAAGCAGTTATCTGCGGGTATCAGGGTGTCAGTTTTCAGGACAGTTGATTTCTGGAACAGTGAAATCAGCAGTAGGGTACAGTTGTTGGCTACACCCGTGTGTAATCAGTTTGGGATCGAAATACTGTCATGTGGTTTTCCTGTTCAGTACAGAGAGTCGGAGAGTTGATTACAGAATAGCCAGTGTCTTCCCTTGCTGAGGTAGACTTGTGGCGGCACAGGAATACAGAAGAGGGATCTGTGTTATGACAATGCATTGGATCAGGATCGCTCTACAAAGTGAGACCAACTTGGATATGCCATATCCGCCCAGGTGCCGTTGTGCACCCGTCTGGGCCGCCAGTTTGTATGCAGGCTCGTGAGCCACCACTTTGAACTAATGGGGAGATAGGTGATCTCCAGAGGTCTGTGGCTATCTCGCCTACGGAATTGTCAGCTTCGTCCCCAACGCACCGATATGCCGGGAATTTCACACCACAGGAAACCCCCGCGCTTGGGCGGTCGTGATAGAGCTCAGCAGCCAGAGTGGTTCCAGCTACGGCCCACGACATGTCGGCAACAACCGGCTTCGCTCTGAAGTAGCAACCCAAACCTTGACCAGCTGAGGCGGAGGAAAAGACAAACGAAGGCAGATGCCAATCCTATCGAACAACTCTGTGGTTAGTCAGGCTTTGAAAGCGCGGGAGATGAACAAGTAACAGGTATCCGCAATCAGTGGCAAAAACTGTGGAGGATGTTTCCCCACTCCACCTGAGGGAGTTCAAGCCGAGTCAGAAAATTGGATAAGCCCCGTCATACCAAGGCAGCTCCTCTATTGGCCCGCCCTGCACCCGGAAGATCAGAAAGCCAAGGTGGCGCCTTTGCGGACCCCTCGCCTGTTAGCTAGTAAGGGCGCTCAAAAGACCTGCCCCGGGGCCCGGGAACCTTTCATGTCTCTACATGCCTTTGTCCCAAGGCACTGCAGATCCTTGTCGAGAGGCACTTAAACCCTTGGCAGCCTCGGCTCTCCTGAAAAATCTCCTGCAACGCAGATGCTGCTCAACATGCGCGTACCAACCAGCAGACAGGCCATCGCGACCGAACCAATTGGCTTCGCCTCCATCATCAGGTGCAAATTGATTGATAACAGGTTACCTCCCACCACGTGCAGCCAAGTCCTTAACCACTCAAGCTATTGGACTTTGAGGACACAGCATACTGCAAGATATGTAATTCAGAAGATGAACCACTTGGGGCGATCTGGATGTGTTTTTGAATTTTGGCGTCTGGCACGCATTTTTTGAGTGGCTGTGGAATGCTAACCTTTGTTAAATCCTGGCTTGGATATCGAGTCAGTCTTTTCTTTTCAAGTCTGTCTCTTTGTCTTGGTCAGTCTTTTTGCTTAGGTCTGTCTTGTTTATCGAGTCAGTCCCTTTGTAATAATTATACCAGGTGACTTCTGGGGTTGTTGTCCCGAACACCGTATTTTGTCTTGTCAATTATCTGTTTTATGTTTGAGTCTGTTTCTTGCCGTGGGGCCAGTTGCACCAAACAAATCCGAATAAAACAGCTGTTGCTGATGCTCAACTTCATAAGCTGCCAGAAATTTGATTGGCTTGACAGTACATCTCGCCTGCTCTCCTGCGCACCAAAACCATTGCTTACCTAAGTTTTCAAAAAAAAACCAAACCTTTTAACACTGCGGGATGAAAACGAAGAGGAAGGAATTTCCTCGGATTTTGCAAAGATTTCTGATCATTTTGAGAGAAAGAGAGGCGTGCTAAGCCTTTTATGAATGAAAACCCATGCTTGTCGCAGTGAGTACTGAGAAGGATCCTGCCTGATCCAGATTGGTATCCACACTATCTTCGGCGCGAGCGATTCGTGCGATTCGTTAAAAACCTTTTCAACAACAAATGTTTACGCCCCTGTGAAGACTTGTGGGAATCGTCTTGAGCATTGCGCAGCCGAGATCGCATCTCAGCTCAAGATTCAACCCGTTCGTTTTCCGACTTTGAACTCGCTCAGATGCTTCAGAAGTTCAACGATCAACGTCATGTAAGGCCCGCATGGCCAGATCAGAAGCAGCCCTCGAGCAGAGGCATCCAAAGCCGAATCAAACACGAGTAATCTCACCAGAAGAAAGCTCGTAGAGCACCATGATGGATTACTTCTGCAAATCAGTGCAATAGCCGTTCTCTTAGACACAGAGGAGCCTTCCATCAAAAAACCCATTTGGCATGCGTCTTGTACACTTTTACCTCCTTTGAGAGGCTTGCTGGCCGAAAACCCGAAGGCGACCCAGGCAAAAGTTAGAGCAAGAGAAAAATACAAAAAAAGAAAGCAAAAAATACAAAAAAAAGAAAAAAAAGAAAGAAAAGAAAAGAAAAAGAGAAGAAAGAAATGAAAAAAAAAAAAGAAAAGAAATAGAAAATGAAAAGAAGCTCGCAGGTCGAAAACCGCATCGGGACCTTGGCAAAAATTAGAAGCCGTGAAAAGTGAAGGTTCAAAAATACCGAGTGTACCTTAACCGGAACTACGTAAGGCTGATTCCCATGGTTTAGATACGTTAGCAAATTCAGTCATGAAGTCCAGCCCCCCAACGCTTTTCATAGCGCGTCTCAGTCCATGCAATGGTATCGATTTTCATCCCAAAAGTCAGTTGGCCAACGCTTTCCAAAGGCGACTGTGTCCATTATATTTGTTGCGGACCGTCTTTGTCATCCTTTGTGTGCAAGAGTTCGGCCACCACCAATGAAGACTGTCTACAAATTGCATGCAGGCACCCATCCCAAACAAGGGGCAACTTTCGTTGCCACGAGCCGTTCGTGACCGCCATCAAACTAGGGCAAACTTTCCGTTGCTCCACCCCTTCAAACCAGGGGCAATTTTCCATTGCCTCCGATACCGAAGGTTGCGCATCTCCAAAGAGTAAGTTCCATGCCGTTGAGCATTGACGTTTGAAAATAGTTTTTGAAAATTTTTTTACTGACAGGTTGACTATTTTCTTCGAAAACTATTTCGTTTTACCAAAACTGGGACCATTGTCTTGGATCCCAAAAAGGAAAATTTTCGTGCTGGAGCCTTGACTTGCATATGTTTTTTCAAATCGAAAAATCGAGTAAGTACGTTAATCCGACTCTCATTTTGAGCAAACTTGTTTTAGTAGAAAGCAAAAAACGAAAAAGAATGGTTAAAAGGATGAACTAGGGGCAAGTTGAGCTGGCGTTCTGTCTCCCCCCCGTCATCAGACGTAGTTGCCATAAGAGCGCTCTACCTGCCAGAAGAAATAGCTGGTGAGCGTAACGGTGATTGAGCAAATAACCCGCACCTTTCTATTAGTCCCATCAATCACCGGGAGGGATGGAAAAAATGAGGAGAATGAAGAATAGAGAGGTGTAAAGTTAGAGAAAAGTGAGGAATAGGTTTTGAGGAGAAAATCCGAGCTTTGAGAGATCGAGTGATGTGAGATCACAATCAGAAGGGGTAGGGAAAACAATACCAGATTGAACTGGCTCCTCGTGGTCTTTGAGGTCCCCTTATTTTCGTTGACGCGTCCGAGTGTGTCGGTGTCTTTTTGACTTGACGTCTCGCCTTTTACTTCTTAGTCTCTCCCTGAGTGTGTCTCGTTATGTTTAGGTCGTGTAACCTCTTTTGTTTGATCCTCCTATGCTAGTGTTCAGTTGTAGGCTCGATACCCCGGTTAAGAGAAAACCCTTTCCGAAAGTTAATCGTTTATGCCAGAATGTTGTGCATTCTCTATATGCCGATTGTATTCAACTCCGGCTGGTTTCACCACTGCAGTGCCGTCTTGTCATGATGGGTCGTTTGTTCAGAATTTGCTGTGTACAGATGAACCGGAATGCTTGTTGTTATGGGCGTATGCCAGATTAATCCCCAGTAGAGTCAAGGGCTGTGTATCCAGAAATCAGCCATGGGCGGCTTGGTGTTATTTTTGGCTGTCGGCTGTTTCAGTTATTGATTATTACAGGCAAGTCGTTTCAATTTTCAGGACAACCAATCAATTTCATTTACATTGAGGATGTACATGATTGGAATGCGATGCAATACATGAGATATGGAAATGTAACACTTGTTTAGCAAAATCTGTATCATCGTTCAAATCTGTTTCACAGTACAAAGGTTTTGAGGAAACAAAAATTCGGTCTGCGGCAGTAAGGTATCTAAACTACCAAAGAAAAAAGGAAAGTACAGAAAAAAAGAAAATAACCAAAAATCTGTGGCATTTGGTCGAGCACTCCAAGGCCCGTCAGTCTGTCATGAGTCCTCTTCCTGGACGAGGTCCCAGGAGATCCATCACATCGTCGTCAGAGCCCAGCTAGAACCCCTCCGGTCTCCTCCTCCGATTACTCGGACTCCGCCTCCTGCCTCGGCCGCTGATCCTGTCGATCTATCTCCGAGACTGAGCTCGCGAGCTGCTCCCGACATGAGTAGCCCCGCCGTGAGCGAGGAATACTCGGCCCTCCTATCTCTCCCCCGCGCAGGACGGAAGGTCCAGGCTGGAGTCCTCCTGCCATAGAACTGAAAGCAGGTGTTGAAAAAAGTACATAAAAAGGGAATGCATCAGTAATATCGTGGACAGCTTTAACGGACTGCGAATGTAACAGGTTATGAGTACAATTGTGGTATGCCGTGAAGAGTTTAACAGTGCAGAATGCAGTGTATGGTACAGAAGTCATTGTGTGTATTGCCGAGTTGAGCAGATTTACAGTTGCAGAAATGCAGTGTATTGAGTACAGTGGTTAATGCATGTGAGCAGTTTAATCAGTGCAGAGTACAGTGCGTGGAATGCAGGTATGCAGACTGTATCAGATGTTGTGATCAGTTGTATCAGTGTGTGCCGTGCATCAGATTATGTAATGAGCAGTGTATTGAATGTTTGAGGCCAGTGTCGAAGAACATACCGGTATGCGTGTAGAGGGCTAGCGAGTCCAAATGCTCCGCTGAAGCATCCCCATCATCAGCATTACATCGCCAGCACGGACTGACAGGTGTACTCAGACAGGAATGCCTGCAAAATATTAGATTGCATCAGTATTCTGTGGAATATCAAATAAACTGAAAATGAATGGCTTATACAAAAGGTAGTAAATACATACGAGGTAGTCGGGGACACCGACGAACTCGTGATCAGCTGGACGGAGGGGCGAGGGATCTTGAATAGGTCACCCCACCTCTGCCCCCTGGAAAGTCAGTACAGCAGGCAGGCGGGGCCCAGCCAGTCCCCCGTCCTCCTAGAAATCCGCCCTTGCCACGGACTCGGGCCCTCCATCGCAGCCCCTACTCCAACTCCGCGTCCCGGCCCCCAGCGCCAGATGCCACAGCCTGGCACCCCTTCCTGCTCGACGGCCGCCGCTCAGAGGTCACAGTCAGGTCACGTCTGCACTACTCCAGATAGTCGTCCACCGGTGCCTCGGAAGCCGGCCTCCATCCCAGCCAATGGTGGTAGAGCGTCCATCTGCTCGCTGGGTGAGCCTCTCGTCTCCCTCATAATCCGCAGGAGGTGAGCCGGGACTATTGCTCAGGTAACCCCTAGGTCTGGCGTTAGGAAAACACTCCCCCAGTACCAAGCCCGAGCAGGACAGGCCCTCCGCAAAGATCCGAAACGTGAGTCTTCGGCACCGCAAACCGATCTCGAGTTCACAGCTGCAATGGAGCCACGGCCGCCAAGTGATCTGTAGTTGACAAGACAGTTTGTTCAGTCTACTGTTATATGAAATTTGCAAGTGGGAAAGCGACAGCTTAAATGAACTGTCAAGTAAAACATACTCCCGCAGGGTAAATGGGTCGAAGTATCGGCAGAAAAAGCCAAAAGTCTCTCATGCCGGCGCCGGTGCCATCTCCCCGTCAAAGCGCCCGGTGAGAAGGGACGACCAAGGGAGTCTACTGTGACTGGTACGGGGGCAAGCAGGGAAAGTAGTCGACGTTCTAAACCCCAGCTGCAAGGTAAATACCTAGAATGCAATTATATCAGAAAAAGCAGATATACAGAAATAAAGCAGAAGAGAAAATCGCAGAGCCCAATTGTTGCTGCAGTTGATATTGTTTGCAGTGTACAGTGTGAGCAGATGTTATACAGTCAGTGTGAAAGCAGAAGTATGTGTGTGCCGTGTGTACAATATACAGCAAGTATAAAGCAAACATACAGTGTGAATGCAGATGTACAAGTACAGAAGATTCGGACAGAAATGGAAAAAGCGGAGCAAGAAGAAATATGTAACCTCCCAAGCCACGCCAAATAGCCTCGACAACTGGCCCGCTGCCTGCGAAGCCGAGCTCATGTACACGTCAGAGATGGCAGACGGCCCACCCCAGTCATAGTGGCAAAAATGTCCCTGACGTCCACCAATTGCGCTTGTGTAAGCAGAGAGCACGTGTTCGACCTGTCGGTGAAATGGATCGTCGAATTAAGAAACATCAGGGAAGCCCGGGCGTACCACTCCACGTCCTCCTGAGGTCATCTGCGCGCTCCTCCTCCAACACGGCTGACCCTAACTGTTACCTCGAACCAGGGAGTACGCACGAAGCCTGGACGGCAAGAGGGTGAGCCTTCCGCCCGCAGATGGACCTGAGCGGCGGTCCACTCATCCATGTCGATTAATCGAAGGGATCGGACCACCCCTACCCCGATGCTAGCTGAGCATCGGAAATCGTGAAGGGGGTCCATCGTTCATGTCCCCTGCTGTGAAAAAATGGAAGAATCGGTTGTTGTCCCCACCACCGCTCCGCCAGAGCAGCAAGGATGAGGTCTGCAGGTGGAAAAGCCTGGAGAGTCCTCGGCAAGAAGCGCCAAAGCCGCCGCTCCACTATGCGTCCGGACGCTCAGGAGCTCATCATACCATCCCAGCGCCGTGTTCCCTACCCGCGGATGGTATGGGAACCTCCCTGTAAAGTAAAAATACAATTGCAAGACACATTCAAAAATCAGTTTTAAAAAAGCAGATAAAGCAATGTGATGCAAGATTTTGTCAATTCAACAAATACCGGTGCCGGTATGCTTAAGTGAACTACAGCGTGTGATGTATCAGCATGTTTGGGTGCTGGTTCCGAGCAGATGTAGCAGGCGTGCAAGTTTGACAGTTACAGACAAGAATCTGGGTGCCGGTGTGCTTACAGTTGAAATCGTGTTTGATGTGTCAGCGTGTTTGGGTGTTTCAGAACAGATATTAAGCATGGGTGCAAATTTAACAGATTCAGACAAATACTGGCGGTGCCCAGTGTGTATGCAGTTGAAATACAGTGAGTGCAGTTGTTTGAGTGAATTCAGGGCGTAGTGCAGTGTGTGTGATTGTCAGTCTCGAGCCAGATGTCAATTGTATGTATGTTTACAGTCAACTACAGTCTACGGTATATCAGATTCAAGCGTTAAAGAGGACAGTAACATTACGGGCAGTTTTTTTGTATCTACATTGCGGAAAAGTAAAGCAGAAGACAGAAGAATACTCAGAAGTGCCAAATGAAAAGGTGGAGGTAGTGCTCGCCAGCAATAGCTCGGGGCGCCACATACCCTCTCGAAGCTCTGGAACTGACGCAGGTCGTCGGGGCAGAACATGGATCGCGGTCGGTAGTCGTCGCGGTCTGCTGAACGGCGCTCGATCACCGAGTAGAGAGCTTGACCCTGGATCCATCTCGTGGTCCGGCGGGAGTCCGCCACGTGGAATGTCGTTCCGCTCCATTCAGGAATGATGTGAAAATGGGCTGGAGGAAGGGAAACGGGGGCTGGAAGCAGACAGCAGTCAACGAAAAGTCAACCTCCGAGAGGTCGAAAATGACCCGGAAAGGCCAGATGTGGAAAAAGGCACGGGATGATGAGGAAAGCAAGGGGGAACAAACCCGAAAGGCGGAACGCAAACGAGGCACCGAAACAAAGATGTATCGTTGAAAATGGCCCGAAAAACGCGAAGGAAATCGCGAATCCGACGACGAAATGGGCGTTAGACGCGAAGAACGGGCGAAAAAATGAGAGAAAAACACTTTTAGAGAGAGAGAGAGAGAGTTTTCGGCGGTGGGAAAGTGAGGAATAGGTTGAAACCCCTATTTTAAAAACACCGCGAAGTGAAATCTCAAACTGCCCCGACTCAGCAACTTTTGGCCGGATCGGCAATATTCTGTTGCCAGGCCGGCATTATTTAGTGATCGATGGATATTTTGCAGCCGG
>NW_021038367.1:0-13569 GCF_004153795.1 Camellia sinensis | reverse complement strand
AGTAAATAATTTCACGGTAAATTACTCCAGTTAAAATCTCAGTAAAATTACTCACCTGAAATTTCTCAGTAATTACTCAGAACATTACCCAGCAAATTGGTAAGTAAATCTACTCAATAAATTCGGAGTAGTAAATCACTCAGTAAATCCCAGTAAATACTCGTGGTAAATACTCTGTAAATTCTCAGAAAATTCTCTGTAAATTATGAAGTAAATTACTTAGAAAAATTCTCAATAAATTCCTAGTAAATTACTAGTAAATTCTCGTAAATTACTAATCAAATTCCCAAGAAATTCTCATAAATTATTCAGCAAATTCTAAATTAATTACCAGCTAAATTCCTCGTAAATCCTCAGAAATTTTTTAGAAAATTCAAAGTAATATTTTTCATAATTTCACGCATAAATTACTCAATAAAATCTCAGTAATTACTCATGAATTCTCAGTAAATTACTCAGAACATACTAGTAAATTTAGAGTAAATTCACTGAGATATTCCCAGTAAATTACTTTGGTTAAATTCTCATTAAAATTTCCACAAATTCTCTCGTAAATTATTGAATAAATTTACTTAGAAAATTCCAATACATTCCAAGTAAATTCTCACTAAATTTACTTAGTAAATTCTCAGTTAAATACTAATTTAAAATTTCCCAGAAATTACTCAATAAATTATTCAGAAAATTCTCAATTAATTACTCAGTAAAATCCTAGTAAATCCTTAGTAAATTTTTTAGAAAATTCTGAAGTTAAAATTTTTATAATTTCACGTGAAATTACTTCAAAAAATCTCAGTTAAATTTCCTCATTAAATTCTCATAGTAATTACTCAGAACATACCCAGTAAATGCGTAAGTAATTACTCAGTAAATTTCCGAGTAAATCAACTCAGTAAATTCCCAGAAAATTACTGGTAAATAAACCAATAAAATTCTTCATTAAATACTCAGTAAATTCTCAGTAAATTATGAAGTAAATTACTAGGAAAATTCTACAATAAATTAATGTTAAATTACTTAGTAAATTCTCCGTAAATTACTTAATTTCAAATCCCAAGAATTCTCAATAAAATTATTCAGTTAAATTTCCAAATTAATTACTTAGTAAATTCCTTAGTAAATTCCTCAAAAAATTATTTAAAAAAATCGAGCGTAAATTTTTCGAAATTTCACGCAGTAAATTTACTCAATAAAATCTCAGTAAATTATCATTGAATCTCAGTAAATTTACTCAGAACAATAAACGCAGTAAATTACTCAGTAAATTTCGAGAATCACTCAGCTAAATGCCTAGTAAATTACTCAGTGAATTACTAAATAAATTCTATTAATATTACTCAGTAAATTTCCCAGAAAATTCTCAGTAAAATTATGAAGTAAATTACTTCAAAATTTCTCAATAAATCCAGTAAATCCAATAAATTACTTAGTAAATTCTCCGTAAATTACTTAATTAAATTCCCAAGAAATTCTCAATAAATTATTCAGTAAATTCTCAATTAATTACTCAGTAAATATCCTAGTTAAATCCTCAGTAAATTTACTTAGAAAATGAAGGTAAATTTTCCAAAATTTCACGGTAAATTACCCAATAAAATCTCAGTAAATTACTCATTGAATTCTCAGTAAATTACTCAGAACATTAGTTAGTAAATTGCAAAGAAAAATTACTCAGTAAAATTCGGAGTAAACACTCGTAAATTCCCAATAAATTTACTCAGTAAATTCTTCATTATTAAATTACTCAGTAAACTTTCTCGAGTAAAATTATAAACTAAATACGTAGGAAAAATTCTCAATAAATTCCCAGTAAATTATCTGTAAATTACTTAGTAAATTTTCTCAGTTAAGTTAATAATTTAAATTCCCTAGAAATTCTCAACAAATTATCAGTAAATTCTCAATTAATTACTCAAGTAAATTCCTAGCAAATTCCTCTGTAATTATTTCAAAAATTCGAAGTAAATTAATTTCACGGTAAATTACTCAGTTAAAATCTCAGTAAATACTCACTGAATTTCTCAGTTAAATTACTCAGAACATTATCCCAGCAAATTGTAAGCTAAATTATCATCAATAAATTCGGAAGTAAATCACTCAGTTAAATTCCAGTAAATACTCGGTAAATTACTCCTGTAAATTCTCAGAAAATTCTCTGTAAATTATGAAGTAAATTACTTTAGAAAATTCTCAATAAATTCCCAGTAAATTAATTAGTAAATTCTCCGTAAATTTACTAATTCAAATTCCCAAGAAATTCTCAATAAATTAGTTTATTACAGCATAAATTCTAAATTAATTACTCAGTAAATTCCTCGTAAATTCCTCAGTAAATTTTTTTAGAAAATTTCAAAGTAAATTTCATAATTTTCACGAATAAATTACTCAATAAAATTCTCAGGTAATTACTCATTGAATTCTCAAGTAATACTCAGAACATAACCTTAGTAAATTTAGAGTAAATCACTCAGTATGATTCCCAGAAATTACTTGCGTAAATTTCTCAGTAAATTTTCCACAAAATTTCTCTTGTAAATTATGAAGTAATTACTTAGAAAAATTCTCAACAAATTCCAAGTAAATTCTCACTAAATTACTTAGGTAAATTCTCAGTAAATTTACTAATTAAATTCCCAAGAAATTCTCATAAAATTATTCAGGAAAATTCTCAATTAATTACTCAGTAAAATCCTAGTAAAATCCTTAGTAAATTTTTTTAGAAAATTTCGAAGTAAATTTTTTATAATTTCACGTTTGAAATTACTTCATTAAAATCTCAGTAAATTCCTCATTAAATTCTCAGTTAAAAATTACTCAGAACATTACCCAGTAAATTTGGTAAGTAATACTCAGTAAATTCCGAGTATATCACTCAGTCAAATTCTACAGAAATTACTCGGTAAATAACTCAATAAAATTCTCATTAAATTACTCAGTAAATTCTCAGTAAATATGAAGTAAATTACTTAGAAAATTCTCAATAAATTTTAATTAGTAAATTACTTAGTAAAATTCTCCGTAAATTTACTAATCAAATTCCCAAGAAATTTTCTCAATAAATATTCAGTAAATTCCAAATTAATTACTTAGTAAATTCCTTAGTAAATCCTTCAAAAAAATTATTTAAAAAATTCGAGGCTAAATTTTCATTTAATTTCACGGTAAATTACTCAAATAAAATCTCAGTAAATACTTCATTGAATTCTCAGAAATTACTCAGGAAACAATACGCAGTAAAATTACTCAGTAATCCGAGCTGAATCACTCAGTAAATGCCTAGAAATTACTCAGCTGAATTCTAAATAAATTTCTTCATTAAATTACTCAGTAAATTCCCAGAAATATTTCTCAGTCTAAATTTATGAAGCTAAATTACTTACAAAATCTCAATAAATTCCCAGTAAATTTCCCAATCAAATTACTTTAGTAAATTCTCAGTAAATTAACTAATTAAATTCCAAGAAATTCTCAATAAATTATTCAGTAATTCTCAATTAATTACTCAGGTAATATTCCTGTAAATCCTCAGTAAATTACTTTAGAAAATGAAGGTAAATTTTTTTCAAAATTCACGGTAAATTACTCAATTAAAATCTCAGGTAAATACTCATTGACATTCTCAGTAAATTACTCCAGAACATTAGTTAGTAAATTGCTAAGAAAATTACTCAGTAAATTCGGAGTTTAAAATCACTCAAGTAAATTCCCAAATAAATTACTCAGTAAATCTCATTAATTACTCAGTAAATTTCTCAGTAAATTATAAACTAAATTACGCTTAGAAAATTCTCAATAAAGTCCCAGTACAATTATCTTGCTAAATTACTTAGTAAATTCTCAGTAAGTTAATAATTAAATTCCCGAGAAATTCTCAACAAATTATTCAGTAAATTTCAATTAATTACTCAGTAAATTCCTAGCAAATCCTCTGCTAATTATTTCAAAAAATTCGAAGTAAATAATTTCACGGTAAATTACTCAGATAAAAATCTCAGTAAATTACTCACTGAATTCTCAGCTAAATTTACTCAGAACATTACCCAGCAAATTGGTAAGTAAATTTACTCAATAAATTCGGAGTAAATCACTCATGTAAATTCCAGCTTTAAATTACTCGGTAAATTTACTCTGTAAATTCTCAGGAAAATTCTCTGTAAATTTATGAAGTAATACTTAGAAAATTCTCAATAAATTCCAGTAAATTACTTAGTAAATTCTCCGTAACCGTAAATTTTACTAATCAAATTCCCAAGAAATTCTCAATAGATTATTCACAAATTCTAAATTAATTTACTCAGTTAAATTCCTCGTAAATCCTTCAGTAAATTTTTTAGAAATCAAAGTAAATTTTTTCATAATTTCACGATAAATTACTCAATAAAAATCTCAGTAAATTACTCATTGAATTCTCAGTAAATTACTCAAACAAATAACCTAGTTAAATTTAGAGTAAATCACTCTAGTATTATCCCAAGTAAATTACTTGGTAAATTTCTCATAAAATTTCCACAAAATCTGCTGTAAATTATGAAGTAAATTACTTAGAAAATTCTCAACAAATTCCAAGTAAAATTCTCACTAAATTACTTTAGTAAATTCTCAGTAAAATTTACTAATTAAATTCCCAAAGAAATTCTCAATAAATTATTCAGAAAATTCTCAATTAATTAACTCAGTAAAATCTAGTAAATCCTTAGTAAATTTTTAGGAAAATTCGAAGTAAATTTTTTTAAATTTCACGTGGAAATTACTTCAATAACAATCTCAGTAAATTTCCTCATTAAATTCTCAGTAAAATTACTCAGAACATTACCAGTAAATCGGATAAGTAATTACGTCAGTAAATTCGAGTAAATCACTCAGTAAATTCCCAGAAAATTACTCGGTAAATAAAACTCAATAAATTCTCATAAATAACTCAGTAAATTTTCGAAAATTCTCAGTAAATTATGAAGTAGTAAATACTTTAGAACTTTCTCAATAAATTTAATTAGTAAATTACTTAGAAATTCTCCGTTTAAATACTAAATCAATATTTCCCAGAATTCTCAATAAATTATTCAGTTAAATTCCAAAATTAATTACTTAGTAAATTCCTAGTTAAATCCTCAAAATAAATTATTTTTAAAAAATTCGCAGGTAAATTTTTTCATAATTTCACGGTAAATTACTCAATAAAATCTCAGTAAATTACTCAATTGAATTTCTCAGTAATATTACTCGAACAATACGCAGTTAATTACTCAGTAAATTTCGAGTGAATCACTCAGTAAATGCCTAGTAAATTTTACTTCAGTAATTACTAAATAAATTTCTTCATTTAAATTTACTCAGTAAATTCCCAGGAAAATTCTCAGTAAATTATTGATAGTTTAAATTATTACAAAATTTCTCAATTAAAATTCCCAGTAAATTCCAATAATTACTTAGTAAATTCTCCGTAAATTACTAATTAAATTCCCAAGAAATTCTCAATAAATATTCAGTAAATTCTCATATTAGATTACTCAGTAAATTCCTAGTAATTCCTCAGTAAATTACTTAGAAAATTGAAGGTAAATTTTTTCAAAATATTTCACTGCGTAAATTACTCAATAAAATCTCTAGTAAATACTCATTGAAATTTCTCATGTAAATACTCAGAACATAGTTTAGTAAATCTAAAAAAACCAAAACTGGAGTAAATTCAACCTCAGAAAAGACCCAATAAAACCAAACCAAAACCGAAATATTCTCCAGTAAATTATAAACTAAATACTAAAAATTCTAAACCCGTAATATTTATCTGCTAAATTTACTTAGTTTAAATTCTCAGTAAGTTAATAATTCAATTCCCTTTAGAAATTCTCAACAAATATCAGTAAATTCTCAATTAATTACTCAAGTCAAATTCCTAGCAAATTCCTCTGTAATTATTTCAAATAATTCGAAGTAAAATTAATTCTCACGGTTAAATTACTCAGTAAAAATCTCAGTAAATACTCACTGATATTATCTCAGTAAATTTACTCAGACGATTACCCAGCAAATGGTAAGCTAAATTTACTCAATAAATTTCGGATAGTAAATCACTCATAAATTTCGGTAATATACTCGGTAAATTATTGCTAAATTCTCAGAAAAATTCTCTCGCTAAAATTATGAATGTAAATTACTAGAAAATTCTCAATTAAATTTTCCCAGTAAAATTACTTAGTAAATTTCTCCGTAAATTACTAATCAAATCCAAAGAAATTCTCAATAATATTATTTCAGCAAAATTTCTAAATAATTACTCAGTAAATTCCTCGCATAAATCCCTCAGTAAATTTTTTAGAAAATTCAAAGTAAATTTTTCTCATATTATCACTCGATATAAATACTCAATAATAATTCTCAGTAAATTACTCATTAATTCTTCAGTTAGTAATTACTCAGAACATAACCTAGTTAAATTAGAGTAATCACTCAGTATATCCCAAGTAAATTACTTGGCTAAATTATCTCAGCTAAATTTCCACAAAAATTCTCTGTAAATATGAGAAATTACTTAGAAAATATTTCTCAACAAATTCCAAGTTAATTCTCACTAAATTACTTTAGTAAATTTCATAGTAATTACTAATTAAATTCCCAAGAAATTCTCAATAAATTATTCAAGAATAATTCTCAATTAATTACTCTAGCCTTAAAAATCCTAGTAAATCCTTAGTAAATTTTTAGAAAATTCTGAAGTAAATTTTTTATAATTTTTCACGTGAAATTTACTCAATAAAATCTCAGCTAAATACTCATTGAATTCTCTGTAAATTTACTCACGAACATACCCATTAAATTGCTAAGTAAATTATCGTAAATTACTGAGTAAGCACTCTGTAATCCGAGTAAATACTCGCGTAAATACTTCGTGAATTCTCATTAAATTACTCAGAAAAAATTTCCCAGATAATTCTCAGAAAATTAGTAAATTAACTTATAAATTGCTTCAGTAATTCCATAACTCAGTAAATTCTACAATTAAATTCCAGCAAATTCTCAGTAAATTATGCAGTGAATCTCAATTTAATTACTCAGTAAATTCCTAGAAAATCCTCAGTGAATTATTTAGAAATATTTGAAGTAAATTTTTATAATTTCACTAGGTAAATTACTCAATAAAAATCTCAGTAATTACTCATGAATTTGCAGTAAATTATTCAGGACATTACCACAAATTACGGTAAGAAAAGTACTCAAGTATATTCGTAGTAAATTACAACAGTAAATTCCAAGTAAATTACTCTAAATACTCATAATTCTGATTTAAATACTCAGAAATTCGCAGAAAATCTAGTAATCTCCAAGTAAATTATGTATGCTTTAGATAAACTTAAATTACTAGAAATTCTCAATATAAATTCCAGTAATTCTAGCTAAATTAGCTTACGTAAATTCTAATAAAATTCACTAATAAATGCCCTAAAAACTATAATTCAGAAATTCTCAAATTAATTACTCATGAAATTCCTACGGTAAATCCCATTGTAAATTTTTAGACAATTCGATAGTAAATTTTTTCATAATTTCACTGGAAATTACTCAATAAAATCTCAAGTAAAATTACTAGTGGAATTCTGCAGTTAAATTATGCTCAGAACATTACCCAGTAAATTGCTAAGTAAGAACTATCAGTAAATTCGTAGAATTCAGTAATTTACTCAGTAAATTACTCTGTAAATACTCAGAAATCCCAGAATAATTCATTGTAAATTATAAAAAATTACTTAAAAATTCTCAATAAATTCCCAGTGAAATTCTCAGTAAAACTTAGTAATATTCTCATAAATTAAATTAAATTCAAAGAAATGTCTCAAAAATTATTCAGTAATTCTCAATTAATTACTTAGTAAGATTCCTCAGTAAATCCTCTGTAATTATTTAGAAAATTAAGTAAATTTTTCATTAATTTCATGTAAATTACGCAATTGAATAATCTCAGTAATATGACTCAGAACCATTTACCCAGTTGATAATAACATTACACGTAAATTGCGAAGTAAATACACAGTAAATTCCAGTAAATTACCAAAATAGTTCTCTGTAAATTACTCAGTAAATTCTCAGAAATTCCTCAGTAAATTATGAAGTAATACTTAGAAAATTCTCAATTTAATTCCTAGTAAATTCCAATTACTTGTAAATTCTCCGATTAAATTACTAATCAATTCCAAGAACTCTCGAAAAATTATTCAGAAATTCTACAATTAACTACTCAATAAATTCCTCAGTAAATCCTTGTTGTAATATTTTAGAAAAATTTCGAAGTAAATTTATTTCATAATTTCACGGTAAAATTACTCAATAAAATCTAAGTTAAATTACTCATTGAATTCTCAGATAAACTTGCCTAGAACTTACCAGTAAAATTGCTAATTAAGTAAATACTCAGTAAATTTTCAATTAAATCACTCAGTAAAATTCCCAGAAATTCGGTAAATTACTCAGTAAATTTCTCAGTAAATTACTCATATTGAAAATTATCAGAATTACTTAGAAATAACTTAATGAAAATTCTCAAGTAATATCTCCAGTAAATTACTGTAGAAAATATCTATTAAATCCATAATACTAATTAATTTCCCAAGAAATTCTCAATAATTATTCAGCTAAATTCTAAATAATTACTAGTAAAATCCTAGTATATCCTCAGACATTTTAGAAATTTGCAAGTAATTTTTCTTTAAATTTCAGGTGAAATTACTACCAATAAAATCTGCTGCAGAATTACTCATTGAATTCCAGTAAATTACTCAGAACATTACTAGAAAATTGCTAAGTAAATTACTCAGTAAATTCCTAGTAAATTACTCGGTAAATAACCAGTAAATTCTCATTAAAAACACACAGAAAATTCCCAGAAAATTTTCAGTAATTATAAATTAAATTACTTAGAAAATTTTCAATAAATTTCTAATAAATTACTGTGTAAATTACTCAGTGACAATTGCTCAGGAAATTCTCATTAAATTACTCAGAAAATGACCAGTAAATATACTCGGTAAATTACTCAGTAAATTCTCATTAAATACTCAGTAAATTTCCAGAAAATTCTCAGTAAATTTACAAATGAAATGTTGAAGAAATTCTCAGTAAATTATGTTAGTAAATTCTCAATGAAATTACTTAGTAAATTCCCGATAAATCCTCAGTAAATTGTTTAGAAAAATTGAAATAAATTTTTCATAATTTCACGCGTAAATTACTCAATAAAATCTTAGTAAATTAACTCATTCAATACTCAGTAAATTACTCAGACATACCCAGTAAATTGCTAAGTAAAAGTACACAAGTAAATTTGGAGTAAAACTTACTCAGTTAAAATTCTTTGTAAATACTACGGAAATTATAAGTAAATTACTTAGTAGAATTCTCAGTAAATTATTAGTAAATTCTCAATAAATTATTAATAAAATTCCAAAGAGAATCTCGAGTAATTATTTCGGGAAAATTTCAATTAATTACTCAGTAAATTTCAAGTTTAAAATCCTCTGTAATTATTTAGAAAATTCGAAGTAAATTTTCATACATTTCACGATATTACCAACAAAATGCTCAGTAAATTTACTCATGAATTCTCAGTCAATTACTCAAAACGATTACCCAGTAAATGCGGTAAGTAAATTACTTAGTTAAATTCGAGTAAAATCATTCAGTAAATTCCCAGTAAATTACTCGGTTAAATTACTCAGTAAAATTCTCATCAAATTACTCAGTAAATTCCCAGAAAAATTCTAAGTAAAATTATGAAGTAAATTACTTAGAAAATCTCAAATAAGGTATTACCAGTAAATTCTCCAGTAAATTACAAATTAAATTCCCAAAGAGAATTCTCAGTAAATTATTCAGGAAAATTCGAAGTAATTTTACATAATTTCACGTGAAATGCCCCTCAACAAAATCTCAGTAAATTTACTTCATTCAATTCTCAGTAAATTACGGGTAGAACGTACCCAGTAATTGCGTAAGGAAATTACTCTGTAAATTCGAGTAAAAAACTCAATAAATTCTAGTAAATTACTCGCGTAAATACTTAATAAATTCTCATTTTAAATTACTTAGTAAATTCTCAGAAAATTCTCGTAAATTATGAAAAACAAATTACTTAGAAAATCTCAATAAATTGCCCAGTAATTACTTTAGTAAATTCTTGCGTAAATTACTAATCAAATTCTCAAGGAATTCTCAATAAATTATTCAGGAAATGTAAATTAAATTACTGTAGTAAATTCCTAGTAAATCCTCAGTAAATTATTTTAGAAAGATTCGAGTGTAATTTTTCATTAATTCACGTAAATTAGTCAATAAAATCTCAGTTAATGATTACTCAATGGAATTCTCAGTAAATTACTTTAGACATTTACCAGGTAAATTGCTAAGTTAAAAGTACTCAGTAAAATCGAGTAAATCACTCAGTAAATTTCCTAGTAAATTACTCGTAAATACTCAGTAAATTCTCATTAAAATTACTCAGTAAATTCTCAGAAAATCTCAGTAAATTATAAAGTAAATTACTTATTAAATTCTCAATAAATTCCCAGTAAATTCTCAGTAAATTGCTAATCAAATTCCCAAGAAATTCTCAATAAATTATGCTGGAAATTCTCAATTAATTACTCAGTAAATTCCTCATAAATCCTCTGTAATTATTTAGAAAATTCGAAGTAAATTTTTCATAATTTCACGGTAAATTACTCAATAAAATCTCAGTAAATTACTCATTGAATTCTTAGTAAATTACTCAGAACATTACCTAGTAAATTGGTAAGTAAATTACACTGTAAATTCCAAGTAAATTACTCAATATATTCTCATTAAATTACTCAGTAAATTCTCAGTAAATTATGAAGTAAATTACTTAGAAAATTCTCAATAAATTCCCAGTAAATTACTTACTAAATTCTTCGTAAATTTCTAATCAAATTCACATGAAATTCTCAATAAATTATTCAGAAAATTCTAAATTAATTACTCAGTAAATTCCTCGTAAATCCTCAGTAAATTTTTTAGAAAATTCGAAGTAAATTTTTCATAATTTCACGGTAAATTACTCAATAAAATCTCAGTAAATTGCTCATTGAATTCTAAGTAAATTGCTCAGAACATTACCCAGTAAATTGCTAAGTTAATTACTCAGTAAATTCAGAATAAATCACTCAGTAAATTACTCGGTAAATTACTCAGTAAATTTTCAGAAAATTCTTTGTAAATTATGAAGTAATTTACTTAGAAAATTCTCAATAAATTCCAAGTAAATTCTCACTAAATTATTTAGTAAATTCTCAGTAAATTACTAATTAAATTCCCAAGAAATTCTCAATAAATTATTCTATAAATTCTAAATTAATTACTCAGTAAAATCCTAGTAAATCCTCAGTAAATTATTTCGAAAATTTGAAGTAATTTTTTCATAATTTCACGTGAAATTACTCAATAAAATCTCTGCAAATTCCTCATTGAATTCTCAGTAAATTACTGAGAACATTATCCATTAAATTGCTAAGTAAATTAGTCAGTACATTCTGAGTAAATCACTCTGTAAATTCCGAGTAAATTACTCGGTAAATTACGTAGCAAATTCTCATTAAATTACTCAGTGAATTCCCAAATAATTATCAGTAAATTACTCAGTAAATTACTAATTAAATTCCCAAGAAATTCTCAGTAAATTATTCAGCAAATTCTCAATTAATTATTCAGTAAATTCCTTGTAAATCCTTCGTAAATTATTTAGATAATTTGAAGTAAATTTTTCATAATTTCGCTGTAAATTACTCAATAAAATATCAGTACATTACTCATTGAATTCTTAGTAAATTACCCAGAACGTTAGCCAGTAAATTGCTAAGAAAAGTACTCAGTAAATTCCCAGTAAATTACTTCGGTAAATTACTCAGTAAATTCTCATTAAATTACTCAGAAAATTCCCAGAAAATTCTTAGTAAATTATAAACTAAATTACTTAGAAAATTCTCAATAAATTCCCAGTTAATTCTCAGTAAATTACTAACTAAATTCCCTAGAAATTCTCAATAAATTATTCTGGAAATTCTCAATTAATTACTCAGTAAATTCCTAGTAAACCCTTAGTAAATGATTTACAAAATTCAAAGTAAATTTTTCATAATTTCACGACAAATTACTCAATAAAATCTCAGTAAATTACTCATTGAATTCTCGGTAAATTACTCAGAAGATTATCCAGTAAATTGCTAAGTAAAGTACTCAATAAATTTGGAGTAAATCACTCAGTAAATTTTCAGTAAATTACTCAGTAAATTCTCATTAAATTACTCAGTAAATTTCCAGAAAATTCTCAGTAAATTATAAACTAAATTACTTAGAGAATTCTCAATAAATTCCCAGTAAATTCTCAGAAAATTACTTAGTAAATTCTCAATAAATTACTAATTAAATTCCCAAGAAATTCTCAACAAATTATTCAGTAAATTCTAAATTAATTACTCAGTAAAATCCTAGTAAATCCTTTGTAATTATTTAGAAAATTCGAAGTAAATTTTTCATAATTTCACGATAAATTACTCAATAAAATCTCAGTAAATTACTCAGAACATTACCCAGTAAATCACTCAGTAAATTCTGAGTAAATCACTCAGTAAATTCCTAGTAAATTACTCAATAAATTCCCAGAAAATTCTAAGTAAATTATGAAGTAAATTACTAAGAAAATTCTCAATAAATTCCCAGTAAATTCCCAGTAAATTACTTAGTAAATTTTCTGTAAATTACTAATTAAATTCCCAAGAAATTTTCAATAAATTATTCAGGGAATTCTCAATTAATTACTCAGCAAACTGCTAGTAAATCCTCTGCAATTATTTAGAAAATTTGAAGTAAATTTTTCATAATTTCACGGTAAATTAGTCAACAAAATCTCAGTAAATTACTCATTAAATTCTCAGTAAATTACTCAGAACATTAACCAGTAAATTGGTAAGTAAATTACTCAATAAATTCTGAGTAAATCACTCAGTAAATTCCCAGTTAATTAGTCGGTAAATTACTCAGTAAATTCTCATCAAATTACTCAGTAAATTACCAGAAAATTCTCAGTAAATTATGAAGTTTTACTTAGAAAATTCCAAATAAATTTCTAGTAAATTCTCAGTAAATTACTTAGTAAAATTTCAGTATATTACTAATTAAATTCCCAAGAAATTCTCAATAAATTATTCAGTAAATTCTAAATTAATTACTTAATAAATTATTTAGAAAATTGGAAGTAAATTTTTCATAATTTCACGTGAAATTACCCAACAAAATCTCAGTAAATTACTCATTCAATTCTTAGTGAATTACTCAGAACATTACCCCGTAAATTTGTAAGTAAATTACTCAGTAAATTCCGAGTAAATCACTCAATAAATTTCCAGTAAATTACTCGGTAAATTACTCAATAAATTCTCATTAAATTACACAGTAAATTTCCACAAAATTCTCAGTAAATTATGAAGTAAATTACTTAGAAAATTCTCAATAAATTCCCAGTAAATTACTTAGTAAATTCTCTGTAAATTACTAATTAAATTCCCA
>NW_021038363.1:0-10798 GCF_004153795.1 Camellia sinensis | reverse complement strand
GCGTCTGTCCTGATTTGCATTGTCATACACAATATTCGTCTACTCTGAGTTGCTTTGTCAGTAAATTGGTTGAGCCCTTTCAAAGTGCTTGCATAACTTGAAAACTACGGATAAAAGTAGATTCATTTAGAGGAAGATGAAGACTTTCTTCTGTGAGTTGATGTCTATGATGCTCAATTGATATGTTCATCCTTTTTGTGAAAATGCTATTATCTTGATTCCCTCAAATCTTTTAGTCTTATTTGTCTGGCACAAATTTCAATATAAAATTTGCATTGTTGCATGTTATTTATCATTGCATTGAATTTTTGATAGAATGGTTTACTGAGTAATAGTTTTTGATAGAATGTTTACTGCAGTAATAGTTTTTGATAGAATGGTTTACGTATGTAATCGGAGCATGCTAAAAGATCAATGATGGCTCTATTAGAGGATTTTATGTTAATGGTGTACTAATGTTAGCTGCACTTATTTTAGCTTAAAAAACTAGCATTGAAGAAGAGTATCCCAAAATAATTTTAGCTTCGCTCTAGATGTTTCTATGGAAGTTACTTTGTAATGGGATTGTTTGAATAAGTTGTACAAGAAGTGGAAGGACCTGCTTATCTTCTTTGGTTAAGTAAAATTATATTGATAGTTTATCTGAGAGAGGAAAGATTTTTACTCATTTAAATTGGGAAAAAAGAAAAGAAAGGAAAAGGACACATTGATAATTGGTCACGGATGTGTGAATCAAGTGCATAATAACATATTGAGGAGAGAGGCATTGTAGTTTTAGTTACTGACAACTTACATTAAGATCTAAGCGTGAGCATTCCTCACTTCATTAGAATACCTTGAATAAATTTTTTAATTAGGACTCATTAATAGTTCATCCATAACTTCGTACAATGATGATAGGCATGCTATTTTTATGGTTTATTGGTTTAACTAAAAATATGGTCCTGTATAGAACATATGGTGGGAATTCTGTTGCTGAAATTGACTGTATAAGGAGTTATTGAATTGTTATGTTCCCAGTTTAAACAAGGTATTGGAAGATTTGATGACATCTAATGGCTATGCCTATTTTGATTTATGCCTTTTCATAAGGCAAATCATTTGTAGTGGTGGTGTAATTGTCCAGTACTTTTTAACTTGTCATGTTAAAAAATTTGATCCAACAAATATCATCTTTATGTCAATTTTTTACCCTCCTTTCTTCCCTTCACAAAAGTGTGTGTTCTTGTTCCTGTTCTTCCTTTTTGTTGTTCTGAAAAATTCTAAGGAGTTTTCATTGTCATACTTCTAATGCCCGTGCATTCATGTCCTACCCAAGCAACTCCTATTTCATCCTAGAAACCAAATATTTTGAAGTTAATTTCCTATATATGATTAGCATGTTATGTTGACCAATTTTTCAGTTGATTCTAAAGCAGTACTTTGCGTTTGATATGTTTGTCCTACAGGGGTTTTACTTGATGACCTACTAGTTACTGAAGATCTGGCTGCTGCTGAGACAACCAGTGCTGCTTCACTTGCTGCAACTGCAGCTGTTGCATCCAATGTACAGGCGGGAAGGTTACCTGGAAGATATGTGTTGCTTGATGAAAGAACCAGGCAAACGATTTCCTGATGCAGTTTCTGATGGTTCAGTTGTGCTGGCAAGTCCTATAGCTTTCTCCATAAATGGTGATATGTATACTAATATCAGCACTGAAAATGCGACGCTCCAGGGTAGCCCGGTATGCTTGTAGTTGCATATCTACATTGCTTTCATTTATGTGTAGTTTTTAGCATGGTAGTATTTTTAACTTTGGTCTTCTCTGTCCTGATTTGAAAGCATTAGTATTTTTTAATATTAGTTATGAACAATTAGTTATTTTTCTGAAAGCATTAGTATTCTCCTATTTATTTTCTTATTTTTCTAAGAGTTGCAAGTATGCGATACCCTCTTTTTAAAATGTCATGTATGAGAAATTCTTTCAAGGGTCTTTATTTGATATGAATATTTTTTGGGTTCATTCCATTTGTTATGATTTATAGGCAACATTTATAAAATTTTCAGGTCCCAATAATAGCAATGGTTATGGGTGAAAGGGGTTTGATGGCAAGGATGCTTTGTCCCAAATTTGGGTGATATCTTACTTTTGGTACCCTTAATTGAGGTAGTATCAGCACCTGGGCAACCAACAATTGATGATTTGGTGAACTTGTACAATCTCAGACAGATAGGACCTGATACAAAAGTTTTTGGCATTATCAGGAAGCCTGTTGGCCACAGCAAGTCACCTATTTTATACAATGAAGCATTCAAAGAGGTTGGCTTTAATGGAGTTGAACTTTCTCCAGACTTATTCATCTACAGATTTTGCTGGGTTCAGGTTCAGTATTAAGATTTGATTATAGTAGTATAATATAATATTTGAATTGTTACTCGTTCATGGTTTGGCTTATGTTTTTGCAGATTTTGTTGAGGGAATGGTTAATACAATTGAGCGAGTGATGTTGGGAGCAAAGATTATGTTGCTCTTTCTTTCTTTTTTTCTTTTTTTCTTTTTTTTGAAGACTTGAATTTTTTAGTAGTGTATTTAAGGATGGTTAATGGATAATGTCTATTATAAATTTAATTAATTTGTTAATTATGTTATTTTTTATTAACAAAAAATTGTTTGGTGCTTGTAATTGATTTTTTTGTTGTAGCAAACTCATATATGACTTTTTTTAATAAATAATTATTTGCGACAGTAAAACAATGGTTGTTAAGAGTGTTTTTTTTTATTTTTTTACTTTTTTTTCGCGACGGCAAAATAGTTGTCGCAAAAAGTAGTTTAGGCGGTCGCAAATAATTTGCGACCGTTGCCTTGCCGTCACAAAAAGTATTTGCCACCCCCACATTTGCGTCCCCCATCTGCGGTCGCATAAGCCGTCGCAAAAATTTTTTTGCGACTGTATTTTTATTATTTGCGACGGCTTGTGACGGTCGCAAAAAGTGTTTTTTTTAGTAGTGTCTAAACCGGATTTTGTGTGACATTGATACAGCACTACAATGTGTATCAAGTGTTGATTATGGAAGTGTTTGAATTGATTTGATATAGCACTAAAATGTATATCGTTATCAATTGTAAAGTATAGAAGTGATTCTATGTTATGTTGATACAGCACCGAAATGTGTATCTTTCGCAAAGTGTGGAAATGGTTTACGTGTTATTGATACAGCATTAAAATGTGTATCCCTCATAAATTTTGAAAAAGATGAGTCTAAATCTCATTAAGTTATTTGGGTAGGTGTTGAGCCTTGTTTTCAAACTCAAAATTGGAAAAGACATGGGAAATGAAATGTAACATGGACTTAATGTCATGAAATCGAATGTGATATAAGTGGATGTATCTGTGTTGACCATCTATCAACTGCTAATCTTTTGGTTATTGTTTATGGCTTGTTTAGTGTATTTCTACTGGGCTGTGGCTCACCCTTTATGGGACACCAATTTCAGGTACAGGTAGCATACCACCTCCAAGGACATAACTTGGGAGGCTAAAGGCAGACAGACTGTTTTGTTTACCTTTTTTTTGATGTATTACATGTAAATTCAAGCCAAGGGCTTAATATGTATTGAGTTAGCACTCTTCTTTTTGTAACCAAGTGTTAACTTGGAAAGCTGTAAGCCCGTAGGGCATTTGCTTTTGTTGTTAACATGTAATACTTTTGTAAGGAACTACTCTGATGAATAGAAGAATATTTATCTTTTATCCCAATGCATGTCTAAGTTGATGGGTTTTAATGTTATTATTTTGAGGACGTTACAGAAAAACCTACCAAAAAAATTTCCATACTTTAAATCCCACGAGGAATTTTTAAATTTAGGATAAATATATGTTCTTTACATAGTTTCTTTTGTCTTTTGTTTTATTTATTTATGATTTGAATATTTGAGTGGTCTTATCTCAGTTCGAACTGCAACTTTATATCAACAGTACCACAGTTCTAACAAGATGCTTTTGCTCTGACTTCCATCAGCAGTTACCTCCCCCACCTTCAGTCACATCTCCCTTCCCGCCACCCCCTCTCCCCTAGATGTATATGTATATATATGATACACGCACAGTGCACATATAGCTTAATATGTGATTAAATTAAAAATTAGGGAAATTCAGATAAAATATTTGCTTCACTGGTTTAAATTATAAAATTATGTTAAATTTTTGCAAAGGAGAATCAAAAGAAGAAAACGACAAAGAGGGCATGCACACCTTTTCGTAGCTAATGTAACAGATACAGGGTAGCACTTTACTCCAAAACCACATGAGTGGTCTTTGGCTATTTTCAAATGTCTGGTGGGGAAGTGTTTCGGAGCCATACCACATGGGCTAAAGTAAAATTTTCCCTTTGTTTAATTAAGAGAAGACTTACTGTTCACTTTTTCTAAAATAATTCTAGTCACACACCTTTCCAAAGCCACCTCATCTAACTACTGTGCAAATTATGCATCTTTGATGCCACTAACACATCCACTAATTTTAACTACATCAGTTACAGGATGAGCTCAACTGTTTCCCTGCTGCAGCTTCATCAGGGCTGAAAATTGACAACACAGCAATGGTTTTGGGGGAACAGGGAATGGAAGGCTGGTGAATTAATAATAAGCTTTTATGACTTGAAGCAGGTCTTCAGATGTGCTTCTACATTTCAGTCGACAGTTCTTGACACAAACCAGGAAGGATTACAAGTCTATATCCCATAGAACAACCCAATTTAACTTGTAACAGAAAACACAACTTCTCAGCAAATATCCAGTACACATTGAACTAGTTCATTAAATGGCTCATTTCTAATATTTTTAAAGTCACACACATAAACATTTAAAGTAGATTCAGCTGTGGTATTATTCTTCTTTGTCAAATCCATAAAACAAAAATCAAACCCATTTTGGACATGAAGAATTTCCTAATTTCATATAAATCAAACACTTCAACCAATGAGCCCTTAACCGAAATCAAAACACAAATAAACTAAGAAATCATATAAACCCTAGATTAAGTGTGAGAAATGGAAAAATAGGGGAAGGGAGAGAGAGAGAGAGAGGGGGAACCCGAGAGATGGCTTCATAGAGAGAGAGAGAGAGAGAACCAGATCGTAACACCCAGGAGAGGACCGAACAGAGAGAGACAGAGACAAACCTGTGATTTGCGGCAGTGTTGGTAGTGATTTCGGCGTTGGCGATGCTGGCAACGTGCGATGGTGGGAACGGACGGTGGCCAGCAACGTTGTGGTAGTGACAATCGATGGTGAGTGGACCTCTGGTGTGGTGAGTGGTCTGTGTTTGTGACACAGAATAGATACAAAACATATGTATCAAAACAGGGGGGCGCGTCAATTCAAAAGCTTCCCTCTAATTTTTTTTCCTACTTTTAGCGACTACATTCTTTTTAGTCGGCAAACAAATGTCTATTGTCTAATTTGGCTACTAATTGTTCTTTTTGTCGGGAAAAAATAACCATAGAATCAATAAATTATTTTTGTCAATGATGGTTTAGTAAATAATCTTATCTTTTGGCGACTAAAATTGGTTTGGTCGCCAAAAGGTTATATACACCGACTAAAATTAGAATTAGTAGCCAAAAAAATGGGCAAACACCTACTAAAATCTTTTTAGTTGCCTATTTACATGAATTTTAGCGACTAATTTGTTTTTTAGTCGCCAATAACTAATATATGGCTACTAAAAATAGTTAGTAGCTAAAATTCTGACTATTGGCGACTAAAAGGCAGATTAGGCGGTAAAGGTCTGTCTTTTGGCGACTAAATTTGGTCCCTGAAGGTACAAATTGTTGTAATGAGTGTTGCGTCTGAGAAAAACACAATACGGAGTTTTTGTGTTATATTAATTGGAGTATTACGTTTGAGGAAAGTATACTTGTGAGTTTTTTTTTTTTTTGAATTTTTTTTTTTTTTTTGAATGCTACCACGTTGCGTTTGCGAAAAGTACATTAAGAAATTTTTTAGAGTGTTACGTTTTTTTAGTGTTACATTAGATGTTTCATTTGGAAACACTAAGGAGCTTTTTTTTTTTTTTTTTTTTTTTAAGTGTTAATATTTAGTAATTTCCAACATTATGGAAATACTCACATTTGTCCCCTCAACAGAGAACACACACACGTTTGTGCTTGCCATTTTATGTAATTCACATTAAAATGAGACCTTTGGATCTATAAGATAAAATGGAGGACCAAACAGTTCATAAATAATCTATTGTTGATGGTATGAGTATCTTTAACCCAAAATATATAATATAGATATTTTCATCATCTTAATAGATGTATATCCGCTATCTTTCTTAGATCACCCACTATCAATCATATTCTGTAAAGAACTCTACATAAACTAACAGTCGTCATAATATCTCCAGGCTCTCTTGGAATCCCTGTGTCCCAAGCACAGTGACACTATTCAGCATTTGTCATGTAATGTCTGTTTATTTTTTTTATTTTCATGGTATTTTGTTCTAGAGATTACTCGCTCAACCTTATAATAAATGCTCGTTTTAATCTTTCATTAATAGGAAGGCGTAAATCGCGCGCATATGGAACCCCTCTATTAGTTTTTTTTTTTTTTTTTTAAAAAAATTAACATGCGCCAATCACAGATTGTCGCACGCCCCAAAAAACATTTTCTTTTTTTTTTGAAACAGTCATTGATATTGCATTTTGAGATGGACTCAATCTCATACTTTTCAGATTCCTCATTCTTCAAATATCATGTCTGTTTATAGCGTGTATACAGATAGGCAAATATAACTAATAAGTCATATTACCAAAAAGCAAAAGTCCACACCTAACGACAGACCAAAAAACTCACCCACTTTCACCAGCAACGCAAGTCACACATAACAATAAGTGTCTTAATCCTAATACAATGGCCCGCATGCAACTCAGACTTGATTTTCATTCTGTCAAAAAATTGACCTCTAAAGTTCACCACAGGGTTCGACATATTCAGCGCAGCTCAATTTCAAGCCTCCAGTCCCTTCTCAACATAATCTAGGCAATGAAACGTCAGTGGCAACAAAATATAGCTCATGAGTTTTGCGAATCACAGTAAGAAAACCGTAACCAACCTTACCGATTCTTTTTTTACAGAAATAATAATATTCTAAACATGAGAAACAGATTCGATACTACACATGGAATCAGGAAACAGCCATTAGATAGTCTTCAGTCAATTTAATAATTCTCAGGTACACTCGACAATCTCACCTAAAGAGATTCAACTCACCACCTAAGCTAAGCCATGGCAAACGGTAATTTTGAAACCCTCCTTTGGTCAAATATTAAGTGTTCCACCGAACTACCAGGGATGCCCACGTCCCGGGAGTGTATTATACCCACGCTAGTGGCATCCGTGGTCTGCCCCAAGGAAACGTCTGCGCAGGGGTAAAGCAACCTACCCCTGTGTGCACCTGCACCATCCACCCTTATTCCCAAAAACCGAATTACCGAAAATGGTTCAAACATAAGTCCCGTGCATCTTAGATGTTTCGGCACACAATTTACGTAGAGCAATTCTCAAAAACAGGCAGGGCTCACGCTGAACAACCGGGTTCCGTCACTCTTAATTCGTACAGTCTTAAAACCAAGACTCACCCCGAACAACTGGTATTAACCGTCAGAATTGTTAACTTTGTATATGTCCGTTAATCATAATTCAGTAATTTTGTATTAATCACACAATAACTCGCACAATTTCTTAATCACAAGTAATGTTATACTCCAATCATTAAAGATTCCAATCACTAAAAATTATTGCATGTGTCACACAATACTAAATAACAAGATACATGAATTTTAAATAAACAATTTATTTAAAGCCATGGTATTGAAATCAATAACTTAGATACAGAATTAAACCCTAACAACACCACACCACTGCAAAAATATTCTCTGACTCTCTCTCACCACCACAATTAGACTAGCCATAATCTTTAATGTGGTGACCTTTATTCTCTGTTCTCAGAAAATTTTTAGAGTATATATCTTGCAATTCAAACGTATATATACATAATACATGATATATCTCTCTCTCACCACTTTCGTCTCTGATATATTGCATATCACAGCGCGTATAGTGCCGACTCACAGCCTCAGGTGACCTCTTGACTCGGTTCAGCTGCTCTAGTACGAAGGACTCCTTGCCTTCCTCAGCAGTAACTTATTAAAATATTCTTAAAGAAATTTTCCAAGGGTGTTTATGACACAGAATTTCGGCATGTGACACGTCCTGTTCTCTCTCTATTAATTCCATGCTTAATATATACCAATACTCAACTAGAATCCCTAAACCCAGTTGGATCTAAAAATTTATCATGAAACTAGACTCTCAAATTTCATCTTCTAGTCAGAAATTTACCAGATTTGGTGAGTATAGAAGTTAAATAAATTTTCAAAATACATGGTTAAAATCGTCTCACGAGTTTCAAGATTCAGTTTGAGAAATTTTGTATTTAAATTTGTAGAAAGCTCCACCCCCTCGTATCATGGTTTTCCAAAAATTTTCGGTAAAACTAAGACATTTCATTATCACTTTGTATGTAGAAGACGTCAGCTATCTCACACTGCTGAGTATAAAATGTCTAACAATTCGCTCTTCGGTACAATCATCTGCTCTCATGCGCGACTCTCTCTCAAAGTTTTTCGTGTCGGTACGGGGTTCAGACAAAGTGTGCTCTAAATTCGTGTGAAAGACTCAAAAAATTGTTTCAAAAATTTCTAGATAAATAGACATCTTATTCAACCAACTTTATAGAAATAAATCATAATCGAAATTCTGAGTATAAAATTGTTCTAAATTCGGGTTAACATGCTGGCAGATTCAAGACAGATTTTTTCAACACTAGTTTCAGACAATGTATCAAATGTACGTAATCTGTAAAAATTTCCAATTATATAAAAACAAAATGAGAGTGTTGAGGAGGTTTTCTTACTTAGAATAGAGTGCAAAATGGTTAGAATTTTGCTTTCTTAAATCTGCTACTCTTCTTACCTCTCCTAACACCAAGCTTTCGGTTGGCTTTGGGGATTTCTCTTCTTTTTTTTTTTTTTTTTTTTTTCTTCCACCGGATGCTTGCATGCACAAGGGAGGCTTGCATGACATATAAATATTGAAGACATCTCTCTCTCCCTCTCATTTTTTCATTATGTATTATTATTTTCAAAAACATTCCATTCCCTTTCTCCAATTTTTTTAAGAGCAACTTCTCTAATTTTTATAAGTTCTTCCCTAAATTTTATAAAAGGATGGTGGTTGGTAGGAAACTATAGGTTGTTTGCCCATGGTTTGTTATGTTTGTATTTTTTTTTTTTTTTTTTTTTGTGTGGGTTTCTGAAAATTGACACACTAAGATTTTTAACAAGCGTATTTAGTAAGAATAGTTATTATATTGAATTTCATAATTTAATATTTTATTAAACAACAAATTGAACACCACAAAAATTATTATTCTTAATAATGTTCTTGTTAGTGATTGAATTGAGTCAATTTAAACTAACTTTTACACTAATGTAAATTCAGATAGACTGTAGACAAAATTAATTAATAAATTTTCTTTAAAGAATAATTAAAAGATGGGGTTTTCACCACAATGGTCACTAACGCATTTTATTTAATTTGATGTAGAATTTTCTTAGATTTGAAGTACAAATAATGTTAATATTTTGAGCTCAAATGCAGACCGAAAAAAAAAAAAGAAAAGAAAGAAAGGGAGAAAGTCTTAATATTGAAAGGAAAATACTATACACAATAAACTTTAATTATGCAGATGTGTCATGGATATTATTTTTTGAAAGAGGAACAATATACATACATACTCTTCTTGATTTTTTTTAATTCAACTATTTTATATATATTTTAAATAAATGGACAGGAAAATAATTATTTTAGTTATTACACTTAAATATTTTAGATAGTTATGTTACATTATTATAATTAAGTTTAATAAGATAAAATTATTATTTTGGTCAATTTTATTTAACCAACATAAATAACTGGTTTTAGATTGAAAATAAAAAAAAAATAAAGTTTAAATTAATAAAATTAAATTTCAATTTATGTTATAAGAGAAAAATCTTAGGTTTATTTAGAATAAATTACCCCTTTGTCCTTTTTATATTTGACCACTTTTTTTACTTTAGCCCTTAAGAGTTTTTTTTTTTTTTTTTTAGCTTGGCCTGTTAATTTTAGGTTTTTCTCAATTTATTCCTAAAACTATTTTTTGTTCAAAATTAAGACAGAAAAAAGCCATAATAACTCATCACATAACATAAAAAAATATTATTATTATTTTGGGATTGAGTTGTGTCAGATGTAATAATTTTGTATAATAAGATATTTTTATACCATGTTAACTGTCAATGGGTATCTTTTTTGTCTAATTTTGAATAAAAGTTTAACTTAGACAAATTTAAAATATAAAAATAAAAAAAAAAAAAAAAAAAAACCTTAACATCCAAAGTAAAAAAAAAAAAAAAAGAAAAAAAAATTAAAGGTCAAAATGAAAAAGTGAGCTGTGTGGGTTTGAAAATCTGACACACTGCCCGTTTTAGTGATCAGCTTGGAAAGCACCAAGCGAATAGATGGCTTAAGTTAACCTGACAACAGGAAAAAGAAAAAGCTCCCGGGGTGGTCTTCCACCAACAGTGGTCGCGGAGAGGCACCTCCGACATCAAGTCAGTATTATCTCTCAAAAAGATAATCAGTACTAAACTGAATACTTCAAGTATAAATTACATACCTTAGACCCACGTGGGTGCCTCTATCTCTATC
>NW_021038361.1:0-13737 GCF_004153795.1 Camellia sinensis | reverse complement strand
ATTTGGCGCCATCTGTGGGAACTTAGTAAGGATAGATGGCCAACAATGGACATGAAGTAAGGATTGGAGACGACATCCACAGTGAGGAGGATGAGCATGTGGATCTTAATACTGAATGAGGGGACCATAACGAAAAAGTGCAAGAAGTGAATCTTGAGGCGAATAATGTCGCCAAAGGTCGAGAAGGGAACAAGAAGTGTAGCCGGGATGAGTACTACTGTGAAAGGGACCTTCGGATATGGAGGGACAGATGCTAGAGAAAAGATAAGGAAACTGAAAGACATGGCAAATAAGTTGACAGATCTACAGACAGTGGTCAACCTCATGATGCAGAACAACGTGATGTAGCCGACATCCTTATTACAAGACACGTCGACACCAGCAGCCAAAACTGGTGCCTAGGAGACAAGATCTCGGCCTAGATGATTAGGTCTGAGAAGACAAGAGCTCAGCTTGAGTGAGCAGATCCTAGATTTCAGAAGACAAGATCTCGGCCTAGATAATTAGGTTCGAGAAGACAAGAGCTCAGCCTAAGTGAACAGATCTCAGATTCTAGTAGATAAGATCTCGGCCTAGATGATTAGGTCCGAGAAGACAAGAGCTCAGCTTGAGTGAGCAGATCCCAGATTCTAGTAGACAAGATCTCGGCCTAGATAATTAGGTCCAAGAAGACAAGAGCTTAGCCTAAGTGAGCAGATCCCAGATTCTAGTAGACAAGATCTCGGCCTAGATGATTAGGTTCAAGAAGACCAGAACTCAGCCTGAGGAAGCAGATCCCAGATGCTAGTAGACAAGATCTCGACCTAGAAGATTAGGTCCGAGAAGACAAGAGCTCAGCCTAAATGAGCAAATCTCTAATTCTAGTAGACAAGATCTCGGCCTAGATGATTAGGTCCGAGAAGACAAGAGCTCAGCCTGAGTGAGCAGATCCTAGATTCCAGAAGACAAGATCTCGGCCTAGATGATTAGGTCCAAGAAGACAAAAGCTTAGCCTAAGTGAGTAGATCCTAGATCTCAGAAGACAAGATCTCAAGCTAGATGAGTAGGTCCTAGAAGAGAAGAGCTCAATCTAAGTGAGTAGATCCCAAATCCTAAAAGATGAAAAGGAAGCACACAAGATCAGACTGAAGTCAGCCAGGTTCTGCCTATCGGCAGAAAGCCATCTATACAGAAGGACTTTTACTGGACCTATATTGCGATGTGTACATCATTCCCAAGTTGAAGACTTTTTATACGAAATCCTCTAAAGAGTATGTGGAAGCCATACAGGGGGCAGATCCCTTGCCCACAAAGCTATATTACAGGGATTCTGGTGGCCTTATATGCAAAAGGATACCAAAGCCTATGTAAAGAAGTGTGAAAATGTTGCTAGAATCCATGATTGTGCGATAAGACTGAAAAGTCTTAGACTTGCTATGATAGTAGAGTTGAACTAAGTTTGCGATATTTCAGTATGAAGCATGACGAATAACTTAGACTTGCCATGATGGTAGAGTTGAACTAAGTTTGCGATATTTCAGCATGAAGCATGACGAATAACTTAGACTTGCCATGATGGTACAGTTGAACTAAGTTTGCGATGTTTCAGCATGAAGCATGTCGAATAACTTAGACTTGCCATGATGGTAGAGTTGAACTAAGTTTGCGATGTTTCAGCATGAAGCATGGCGAATAACTTAGACTTGCCATGTAACGCCTTGAAAATATTTCAACATGAACTACCCACATTAATGAACATTCACTAGATAATAACAATAATCCTTCAGTCTTTCCAAATTTGATTAAAAAGGTTTAATACAAGGTCCCACATGCGGTATACATTCAACGAAATAAAAGAACACCTGAATCTATAGCATGTGAAACATCTAGTTCAATAAATAAATAAAATGCCCTTACGAGCTACAACTTCCGAGGCTTAAGCCTAGTTATACAAAAGTGGTCTCTCTGACCCATACCAAAAATAGCCCTTCACTTTACAGATAATCACAACAAAATAAAGAGCACACTACTCTTCTCAAAACATTTCCACGCCCTCAATTCGGCGGGAGCACCACATCTTTACCTGCACCAAAACCCATAAGGGTGAGCATAAAGCCCAGTAGAGAAACCTTAACAAAGTATGTACATTTATGCAAGATTCATAGCAATTAATGTGAATGCATATGTTATGCCATGTCATTGGAAGATAATCTCATGTCATGCATTTCTTAAAAATTATAATGCTTTTAATAAACATTTTACAATCTCGTCAATTTCTGAACTTCAAATTCTTAAATCATAAGGAGGGGCAGGAAATACAACACTGGTAATCTCTACGCTGGTGTCTGCAAGTAGACTCTACGAGTACTACCAAATTGTCATTTTTACCGGTATTAACGGGAAGGCTCGACACCTATCCGCGCAGGTTTCTGGTCTTTCACCATGGACACTCAGGCCAACTTATCAAATTCATCTACACCCCTAGCCGGTCTTACCATCGTATTTACCCCCATCACATTTCCAACATTTAAATCACAATATTACATTCACAAGAGAAGTTCCAATTTCTTTTTCAAAGCTAATTTCCATGATATGCATAATACCCATGATGTCAATGCAATAATCAACTATAATACTTCATGTTTCTCTATATAGATTAAACCAGGATTTACCTTCCATAGAGGTTCACAATCTCCATTTTCTCCTTTCCATGCCATTCCATCAAACCAAGAATTTGTCATTTATTTAATCATGATAACTTATAGCCAAATTTCATGCTCTTTCAACATTTAAATCTATTTAAGCCATTTCATCACATAAATGTTTCACCCCCAATCTCAACAAATTACGGTATCAAGAAAATTTCTCATCAACTTCTATATACACAATAGTGTAAAGCAAACAATTCTCATTCTCTTGCCTAACATGACACCCAACAATACACAAGCAACATACATAATTATATATATAATCTCAACATAGGTCCTCAACCCTTGTTATTTAAGAAAAGCCCCAAAAATTTCTAGGTTTTCATCAAACCCTAACATTCTTCATTTCTTAAAAAAAAGAAACTCACAATATAGCTTCATTTCAACCCATGTGGATCAACATTTCACAAAAAGCTTTCAAAAGAATGCAAAATGAGTTTTTCTTCAAACAAAATCAACAATGTCTTGAGCCCAATCCCCATTTTCGAAATACATGGAAGAGTTCAACAAAAATCCATCAAAACTTGCATAAATACACATATAACTCAAAGGAAAACCCTACCTCAAGCGTGGTGAAGAACAAGATAAAACCCTAGAGTTAGAAGATAAGAGAGAGCCTTGGATTTTACTCCACCCAATGAAGCCCTAGCTTAGAATCTTCAAGATCTTGAGAGAGATGATGAAGATCTTGACCCAAGATTAGCAAAATCAAAGAGTTTTAGATGTCTGAGGTGTTTTTCTAGAAAGAAGAGGGAGAAATATAGGCTTTAGAGTGAGAGGGAGATGAGTGTAATGGGTGCTAAATTCGGACCAAAACGTTATAAGAAAACAGGGCACGGACTGCCCAGTTGGCCACTTATGTGGCCTTCCCCACCACTGTAACAACCCTCATACTGTTTACCGATTAATGACTGATTAACCGCTAATTACTGTTAACCGAGACTGATTTTGACTAATAATTGAACTACCTAAGGTACTGAACTGACTGACTGAAAACTGGAACTGGAGATCAAATGACTGAGATGTGGTGTGTGTTAAAATTGTGTTCATCTGTCTTGACTTGTTTGACTATCTTCCTCGTTTGTATGTTTAAATGCTATTGGAAGGCCTATCGGCGCCGAATTAGAAATCGACTGATTGTTCCGTGACCCTTCATAATTAATGTGATTTTACGGGATATTATCCTGAAAACTGTTTATTAGGTAGCATTAACATTAGATTAAAATAAGACTAATTGAAGAGTTGACCTTAATTACTGTTTGCCATTGTTATGGGCCCTTATTATAAACATGTTAGAGCCTTGGTATGCTGGAATCAAACATTTATGCTCAGCCATTTCTTGTTTGCCGCCAAGAGAGGCAGAGTTTAGAGATGAGAGGAATTTGTCTTGTTGATTTGCTGGAATTGCTTGGTAATGAAGATGTTGAAGTGGATTGCATATATTAGGCTCCGTTCTTGAAATACAGACTAAAGGTAGCTCCATTGTCTTCATGAGTCATGTTTGTGGTTCATTGTGGTTGAATTGAAGTTAATTGTTGCTATGGCCGTTGCCATTCTTGGAATTTTGAGGCTGTAACTCACTAATCACCTCACATGCATGTTCCATCTTACTTGCATACTCCCATCAGTTAATCTTTTTTTGAAGGCTTTGAGCTCTTTAGACAACGCTTGAGCTTCTAAAAAATGATAGTCATGCAGTTCATGTCCTTTGAGGATTCGTTCTTGCCGCAAATGGTTGGAAATGGTTGGGTTAATCTAACACCTCTTGGCTTGATTTCCAAATTAGTTTGGAATATGTTTTCTATGTGTTTAAAAGAGTTTCCAGAAAATTGGCCCAAGAGGATACGATTTTATGCATCTAAGCTTGGTTTGAACCTGAGACTCGATCTGGGATTTCCAGATTTCATCGTCGCTCGAGCGGGGTAGGCCGCTCGCAGCGTAAATCGGCTTCCAGATTTGCACTGTAGAACAGTCCGCTCGAGCGGATATTGGGCGGCTCGATGCGGTGAGACTGGATGACAGGCTCGAGCGGGGACCTTTGTTTTGCCTGTAACGCGCGAGCGGGGAAACCGCTCGAGCGGGACCCGTTTCACTGAAAATTTGCTGAAAAATGTTTTCGTAGAGTGATTTTTGCATCACTCCAATCCCTCCTAGGCATTTCTGGGCCTAGTTGTACAGAATCTTGATTGAGGATATCGATCGTAGAACACACCAAGGCAATATAGGGGATTAATTATGAGATCCCAACGTTAGCTTAGTGTGTTCAATTGTTAACGTGATAGGGTGGCGACTGTGAGGAGACACGCTCTTAGCATACGTAGCCCGAACTCTGTGAAGACAATTGTGTAAAGAATTGGTTCAACTTGCTATGCTTTTTGAAATACTGAAACTGAACTGTTTACTGAACTGGTATTATTTACTGAATGAATATGTCCTTTATTCTCGAACTGTACTGTGGCAATCCTTAGTAACCTACGGTTTACTGTCACTGTTACTGTTACAGAGGTCTCTGTGGTTTCGCTTGTGGAACCACTTACTATTTACTGACTTGATTGCCGATACCATAACTGTTCGGTCTTTTAAAGACTATGTTACTGTTATGCTAATGAGACCACATAAGACTGTTTACTGTACGGAGCAAGCTGAATACTGATTGAAATACCTGTTTTCATTACTGTAAGGACATCATTCTAAACCCCTTTAACGCTTTAATGTATCACGGGCTTATAGCTCACTGCTCACTAATATATGTAGAGGTGTTCAGGCCACGCAGACCACAGCTAGAGGCGTCAGGTTACTCCAGTTTTGTCAAGCCACGCCTTTGTGCCTCACTGGCCGAGGTTCCGAGTCTACCTGCTAAGGCTTAGGGTGTTATTAAGAATTCCCCCTTCTGTACTGTTCTTAACGTTCTGTATAGACTATTTACTGTACGTTATAGGTCGAGTCCCTAATCTGAATAGCTGTAAATATCGTGCATACTGTTCTGTACTGTATGTATAAAATTGCTCATGAAAAATCTTTTTGGCATTTACAGACTGTCACAGCTCAATGGGGACATATTATATTATGTATTGGCTTCCGCGCCATGGCCCTGTAACTTGTTTAACTGTATTACTGTGAAGCAGGGCCTTCGGTAATCTCGGATTAATGGCCGTTACGGTGCTAAACCCATAGGCCGGGGTTGGTCGTGACAGAGTGGTATCAGAGCGATACTTAACCACGAGTTATACCGCACACACGTGTCCAAATGAGCTATAGGGTGTCTAGAAAAGTGATAGGGCATCGCATGAGCATTGATAAGTGTGTGATTATATTATGACTGAAATACGTGCTAAGTGAAACTGTAAACAAATGACTGCTTATTTTAAAACGTTATAACTGCTTATATGAAATGGACAATGCAAATGAACCTGAATCCTCGTCTACCGAGCAGAATGGAAAAGAATGGGAAAGAATGATAGAAACTGATAACTGCTAGACTTGAACAACAACAGAAACCAACCCCCCACCTCCTCCTCCTCAGGTACAGCCGGAACCTAATTTAGTGAAATGATGGGGATATTATTGCTCTGACCAGAAGTTCACGGCACAATGAAAACCGCCATCCTTTCAGGGGGGCCTTGAACCGTTAAAAAGCTTGAAGCTTTGGGTTCTGGAAACAGAGCAAAACTATTTGAAGTGTTCGTGCTCAGCAAGCGAATAAGGTATTGTTAGCCTACCTTCACCCTCCAAATAGAAGCTAGAGGTTGGTGGATTTGATCCGCGATACAAATGCTGTTATGACTTGGGTCAGTTCAAGAGTTCTCTTTGAAAAGCTACTTCCGCACAAGTGTCAGGGAATAGGAAAAGTGAACTGAATTTGAACACTGAAGCAGGGCGACAATGTCCCGTGCAGGAATATGAAACCAAATTTATGAAACTTGCCGTATGCACCGCAATGTGCGATACTGAGATAAGGAAAGGCCAGAAATTTGAAAGCGGCCTTAAATGTTGCAATACTGACTCGAGATAAATTTGTTTGATGAAAACTACCGACTTTGTGGCTTGTTCTCGACCGGCAGATGGCCGATCAACATTGCCAGTGAAACATCTGAACAACACCCAAACCAACGGAGTGCATGCGACAAAGGCAGGGTTTCAAAATTTAAAAAGGCCAGCACAACCGCGTTGAACAAAAGCAAAACACAGGGCAATGACACCTTCTAGTCAAGGAAAACCGTACAAAACCGCCCTGTTCTGAATGTGTAAAAAATCATAAAGGAGTTTGCTTACAAATTACTGGAGCCCTGTTAACAGGCTGTGGCAAGGTGGGCCACATGGTTAAAGATTGCCTCTGCTGCCTCCTCAAGGCAATAGCAAAGCTGCAGCCTAGCGGCGCAAGTCAAATGCTCCGCAAAGCCTAACCAAAAGCTACCGGGAAAGGCCTGTGAGCACAGCCGGTGTTCGCACTAAGTAACCGGAAGTGTGCAGAATACCGATGACCGTTGTGTCAGGTATTCTCTCTATTTGTACACAAAATGCATATTATTATGATTTAGGGGTCTTACACAATTCTTATGTATCGCATGCTTTTTATCGGACAATTGAAATAGACCTTAGAACCTATGAACTATCTGCTAGCCGTATCATCACCCGTAGGGGGATCCATGACAATGTGCTTATATGTACCCCGCATGTGAAATATTTATTATGTGGGATATACATCTGTTTATTGATGTTACTGCCATGAGACATTGATCATCTTTGACATAATAATTGGGGATGGATTGAGTTACAAAACATATCATGCCGACACTATTGACTGCTGTGACCAAGCAAGTTGTTTTCCCGTCCACCTGGTCTGCCTGAATTTGTGTTTAGATGGGGTTGAGGTCAGTACCCCCCGTATCTGATTCCACGTGAGGCTGTTTAAATTGATAGAAAGGGCTGTAAAGGATAGTTGTGTTTTCTGTACTGACTGTATCACTGATGATAATGCTAATGTCAATGGTATTCCCATAGTCAAAGAATTCCCAGATGTTTTTCCAGACAATTTTGCCAGCGGGATTTGATGACAGGGAGAATATGGACATTCACCGTGGACGTGATCTCCCGGAAACAAGCCAAGTTTCCTAAAGCTCCCTTACCGAATGGCCTCCAACTGCAACCTGAAAGGAATTGAAGGCGCAAATTCAAGAACTGTTAACAAGAAGTTTATTAACCCAGTAACCTCTACCATGGGGTGCACCGGTTGTTTGTAAAGAAGAAAGGACGCTCACTGAGACGGAGGAGAGGGGGGGGGGGATGTGCATTGACTACCGTGAATTGAACAGGGTAACTTGTAAAGAATAAATACCCAGTTACCGCGTACTTGATGACACTGTTTGATCAGTTACAGGGTGACCAAGAGTATTTCCAGATTGATCTTTAAGATCGGAACTTCCATCAACTGAAGGCCTTAACCGGAAAGACATTGCTAAACGCTATTTAGACGAGTATGGGACAATGTAACGAATTTTTAGTTATGCCTTTTGGAGTCACGAATGCAACCAGCTGCATTTATGGACCTTCATGAACGAGAATCTTTAAACCATAACCTTGACACTTATTTTGTATTTATATTGAATTGACATAGTTGATTTACTCCAAGAGTCATAGAGAGACATAACATCATCTGAGACTTGCCGCTTACAACTTATAGAGACAGAAAACTGTATTGCTAAATCTGTCCTAAATGTGAAGTGTTTGGCTTGACCAATGTTATGTTTTTTTGGGCATGTTGTAGCAAAGATGAATCTGTTGATGCCGCAGAAAAATTGAAAGCTGTGAGATGAACTGGCCTAGACCGACAAATGTGACTGAGGTTCCGAAGCTTTTGGGATGGCTGATGATACTTACAGAAGATGTTGTCAAAGATTTCTCCAAAATTGCTCTACCATTTGGACTCAGTATACTCAGACGGGGACATCATGATGTGACTGGACTGACCAAAGAAATCTGCTTTCCAGGAGTTGAAACTCGAATTCAGTGACCTGCACCTTGTTCTGACCAGTTACCTTCAGGACCGGAGTGGTTATACTGTGTTTAGTGATGCTTCCTATAAGGGTTTGGGGGGGGATGTGTTTTAATGCAGAATGAGGAGCAGTTATTGGGCTTATGCTTCCCGACAGACTGAGACCACATGAAAGAACTACCCGACCCATGATCTGGAACGTTGCCTGCAGTAGTATTTGCTACTGAAAATCTGCGTCATCTACCTATACGGGTAAACAATGTGAAGTATATAGCCGACCCAAAGAGTTTGAAATATTTCTTCACACAGAAAGAACTGAACATGAGACAGCGGAGATGGGCTGAGAACTGATTAAGATTATGACCTATCAGTACTGTCATCCGGGAAAGCCAAATACGCGTTGCGATGCATTGAGCCCGGAAGTCGCATTGGAAACTTAGCCTATCTGACTTGACAGGACACGAAAGACGTTGAACTTTGTGATTGAAAATCTGAAACTTGAAATTTGTTATGAGAGAAACAAGGCTGGACAATCTTAGCTGCTTTTCTGCTCACCGGCCTGATTGAAAGAGATTAAAAGAAAAACCGCAACCTCGGATGATTTTTGAAGAAGATCATTGACAGAAAGAGAATCCAAGACGAGACCGGGATTCAAATTTGAGAACAATGTACAGAAAATTGTCAGAAGAAGACTGGTGTTACAAAAGATACGCAACTGAAAAGAGAGATTCTGCAAAGGGCCACACAATTCGAAATTGTGCATATCCATCGGGAATAACCGAAAATGTACCAAGATCTGAAACAGAATTTCTGGTGGCCGGGAATGAAGCAAAGAAATTGCTGATTTGGGTATCCAAATGTCTTCATTGTCACACTGGTCAAGCGAACAATCAACGACCTGCCGGATTATTGATTGCAACCCTTACCTATACCAGAGTGGGAAATGGAAGCATATTACGATGGATTTAATCGTTGGTTACCCGCTTCCAGAAAAGGTATCGGATTCCATTTGAGTATTGTTGACTAGCACTAACCAAATTGCTCACTTCTTTACCTGTCAAGAACAATTATTAATGCGGACAAATATGGCTGTTATTATATTGATGAGATTGTAAGAATGCATGGAGTGCCTAGTGTCCTATTGTTTCTGACGGGATATCGAGTTTACATCGAGTTTTGGCAAAGTCTACAGACTGGCATTGGGTACTGAATTAGGCTGAGTAAGTGCCTTCATCCTCAGACAGATGGGATAGTCCAGAGAGGACCATGTCCAAACCTCTGGAGGATTGTACTGAGAATGTGTATCCTGATTTTCAGGGAGACTGGGAAAGGTCATCTGCAATTAGTTGGAATTCGCCTACAATACAGCTACCATTCGAGTATTGGTATGCGCCTTTCGAGGCATTGTACGTTGGCAGAAAATTGTAGATCTCCAATTTTGCTAGGCAGAAGTTGGGATGGGCCGTGCTTGGGCCCGAGATTGGTTAATGAAACACTGAGAAAGTTGAATTTGATACAGCAATAACTGAAAAACTGCACACAGTAGACAGGAAAAGTTAATGCAGATGTCAGTAGACGGGACAGAGAGTATGAAGTGGGTGATCCTGTTTTTGTGAAGTGACACCAATGAATAGGGCCAGACTCGTGTTGGAGTCAAAGGCATTTAGCGCCGAATAATGTCGGACCGTATGAGATTATTATGAGAAAATCAATCCGGTGGCGGTATCAGTTGCGCTCCCCGTCCTGAAATGAGCCATATGCAGTACTGTCCTCCACATTTCGATGTTGAGAGACTACCTCCTGGATCCCTTCCATGTAAATTTGAGCCTACTCAATAGTCTGCTAACGTGATGACTACAACTTCGAGGAACGTCTAATAGCAGATTTGTTAACAGACGGATCAGAAACTGAGTAAACAAAGAGATCTCCGCTATAGTGAAAGTGACTGGCAAACCATGGTGGTAGTATGCCACTTGGGGAAAGGGAACGAATGACATGGGCTAAAAGAATAATCCTGAACTATCCACTGATTTCCTTTGTCCTTTTCTTTCTTCCAGAATGAGTACTCGAGTTTACGAGACTAAACTCTTTATAAGGCAGGCGAGACTGTAACGAACCCTCATGACGCGTTTACCGATTAATGACTGGATTTAACGCTTCATTACTGTTAACCGAGACTGATTTTGACTTGATAATTGAAACTACTAGGTACTGACTGATCTGACTGAAAGACTGAATCAAATTGCACTGAGTATGTGTGTCTGTTAAAATTGGTGTTCTATACTGTTGACGCTGTTTGACTATCTGTTCCTGTTTGTATGTTTAATCTGCTAATTGAAGGCCTATATCGGCGGCCGATAAGAAAAAATCGCCTGATGTTCCGTGACCCTCATAATTTAATCGTGATTTACGGTTATAATTTACCTGCAAAACTGTTTAGGTATGATGTAACATTAGATTTACAATTAAGCTAATTTGAAGAGTTGGACTTAATTACTGTTTTGCCATTGTTAGTGGGCCCTATTATAACATGTTTAGGAGCCTTTGGTATGCTTGAATCAAACATTTTAGCTCAGCCTCCTTTCTTGGCTTTTGCCGACCAAGTAGAGGAGAGTTAGAGAGAGAGAGAATTGTGTCTTGTTGATTTTGCTGGTAAATTGCTTGGTACTTGAAGAATTGTTGAAGTGATTGCAATATTGAGCCTCCCTCTTGAAGACTACAAGACTAAATGGTAGCATCCATGTGTCTTCTTAGTCCATGTTTTAGGGTTCATTGGTGTTGAATTGAAGCTTAATTGTTGCTGCACGTTGCCATTCTTGAAGTTTTGAGGTTGTAGGTTCATAATTACCTCACATGATGTCCATCTGTTTTGGTCAATGACTCCATGAGTTTCATTCTTGTTTTTGAAGGTTTTGAGCTCTTTTGAAACAGTCATTGAAGCTTTAAAAATGAGTTAAAGTCATGCAGTCATGTATTGAGGATTGTTCTTGGAAAAATGGTTGGAATTGGGTTTGAATTAAAACACCCTTGCGGCTTTGATTTCCTACAATGAGTTTTGAAAATATGTTATTCTATTGTTTAAAGAGTTATTTCCAGAAATTGGCCCAGAGATCGAATTTTTTGCATCTAAGCTTGGTTTTGAACTGGACTCGGATATCTTGGAATTTCCCAGATTTCAGTCGTCCGCATCGAAGCGGGGGTGTGCCGCTCGAGCGGTAAATAGTCGAGCTTCCAGGCATCTTGCAGGTAGATACAGGTCCGCTCGAGCGGGATAGTGGGCGCTCCGATGCGGAGGACATGGATATGACAAACGCTCCGAGGCGGGGACTTTTGTTTGCCTGTAGCGCTCGAGGCCGGGGAACCTGCGCTCGAAGCGGACCCTGTTTCACTGAATTTTCCTTGAAAATGTTTTCTAAGTGTATTTATGGCATCCTCATCCATCCTAGGTCATTTCTTGGCTAGTTTAAGACATCTTGATGAGGATATCGATTGTAGAACACACCAAGGCAAAATTAGGATTAAGTTATGAGATTCCCAACTGTGTGAAGCTTAGGTTGTGTTCAATCTGTAACTGTGTAAGTGGTTGGCGACTGAGGAGACACCTCTAGCATATGTAGCCCGAAACTCTGTGAGTAACAATTGTGTAACAGTATGTTCAACTGATTATCTTTGAATACTGAATCTGAAACTGTTTACTGATACTGGTATTATTTACTGGAATGAATGGTATTGCTCCTTTATTTCTGACACTGCTGTACTGTGGCCATCCTTAGTACCACGTTTACTGTCATGTTACTGTTACAGAGATTCTCTGTCGGTTTCCTGGGGAACCATACTATTTACTGACTGATGGCCCATCATGTACGTGTTCGGTCTTTTGAACCTACTGTACTGTTCATCAATGGATTACCACATTAAGATGTTTACTGTACTGAGCAACTGAAACTACGATTGAAATGAACTGTTTCAATTACTGTAAGAAATTCATCTAAACCCTTTACGTTTATGTTATTCACTGGGCTTTAGCTCGACTGCTCATAATATATGCTAGGCTGTTCAGCACCAGACCACAGCTAGAGGCGTCAGGGTCTACTCCAGGTTTTGTGCAAGCCAGGCCTTGTTGCCTCACTGGCGAGGTTCCGGGTCTACCTGCTAAGGCTTAAGGGGTGTTTTAAGAAATTTCCCCCTTCTGTACTGTTATTACCGTTCTGTATTAGATACTGTATTTACTGTACCGTTATAGGGTCGAGCTCTAATCTGAATGCTTGTAAATATCGTGCATACATGTTCTGTTACTGTTATGTATAAATGTTAATGAAAAAATCTTTTTGGCAGTACAGGACTGTCACATGCTCAATGGACATTATTTTATTTACTGTATTTGGCTTCCGCCAGGGCCCTGTAACTCCTGTTTTACTGTATTACTGTGAACAGGCCTTCGGTAATCTCGGATTAGTGGCCGTACGGGCTCAAACCCATAGGGCCGGGTTTGGGTCGTACAACCACTAAGCGCGCCAACCTCCCGCCGCTCGAGGCCTTAGAAAGTATGCAGAGATTCTGGGTGCAGCCTCCACCGTCGTTGCCGGCCCTCCCACCGCACGAGCAACCCAATCCGCACGTGCGTCCCCTGGCCCAGTTGGCCCAAAAATTTAACCTCGCGCCTTGGCACCCAGACTCACCCGCGCCACCCTCCGGAACAACCGAAATTCAGCACCGACACGAAATAAGAACTAGGGAAACAATTCCAGACGTTTCAATTCCAACGAAAATAAAGAGATGAACTGAAAGCGAGAGAAAGAAGAAAAGGGAAAAAAAGAAGGGCCGGTCATCACAACTCCCCACATAAAGGAAAATTTACGTCCCCGAATTTAAATAGACTCACTAAACAAAAGTGTTCTAGCAACACATGTAATTTAAACAACATTAACAAATTACAACATTTGTACAAACCAAACATTTAGCTTCTTTCTTATCATCACACTCATCAAAACACAATTTGCTCAAGCTAGGATATAATGGGACATTATAAAGAAAATATCATTTCTTCAACATGCCACG